>JASTWR010000530.1:0-118712 GCA_030770355.1 Harpagoxenus sublaevis | reverse complement strand
TGAAATACATAAAGTATATGAAATATGAAATACATATGAAATATTTCTTTTAATATCCTTTCCAATATATAATACGTTACATTACATACGTCGCATACATTACATACACTGCATACATCGCATACATCGCATACATTGCATACATTGCATACATTGCACACATTATACTACATTACGTTACGTTATGTTACGTTATACTACATTATACCACATGAAGTATTTGAAATATGAAATACATATAAAATATTTTATTAATATCCTTTCCAATATAACACGTTACATTACATACATTGCATACATTGCATACATTGCATACATTATACTACATTACGCTACGTTATGTTATCTTATAATGGTATTCGGTAATGTCTCCACGGTAACGTATCGGTCGAATCGGGTATAATGTATCGCTTATCGTCGTACGGACTTAGAGCAATCTTTTTCTCGCACCATGTATATACCTGATGCAATTTTGATCTTATACATGACTGCTCTCGCGTCATTTCAATCTCATCATTCAGACACCGCGTGTAATCGCCGAACGTTATAGTACGCGCTACGACGTTACTCTTGACACCTTTTGCTTTTTTAGTTTCTTTTTTGCCATCGACTCGCAAGGCGTACATTTTTGCCCTAAGCCCGACGAATTCGGTCATGATCGCACCGTTGTTTTCATCCTTCATCAAGCCCGGCACCTTCTTGTTCGCAAGCGGGATACCGTACGCGTTGTCCGCGGCATAATCGCTCGTGTCGAATCTGTCAATGTCACGTTTCATGTTCTCGTACACGTCGTCGCACTCGACGTGGTATATTAGACTGTCCGTGTCGGTGTACATAACTTTAAACTTGTCGCGATACAGGGGAGACATGTAATCGTGATGAAATTCGTACAAACAGACCTTCGATAAGTCGAGTATACACATGCCGACATAGATCGGTTTGTCGAATTTTACTTCTAGTTTGCGCAGTTCAACGGCTACTAAATTTTCCGAAAAGACGCTTCGACTGTGAAAGTTTGGTTTCGCGATCATTGCCTCCGCGCCGTATCGTCCGTCCCACTTTGTCAACAATTTTACATCGACGTGATTGCGCACGTTCTCCATGGTTTTGCCGAATACTGCGTTGTTCATTAACTTGTATAAATTTTTCTCGAAATCGTTTTTTGCTTGCGTTCTAAACTGGGTGTTTAATTCAATGTAATCGCGGAGCCATGGAGATTGCGCAAACTGCAATACGCGATGTATCTTTGTGACACGAAGACCGTGATGAATACATTGCTGCAGGTTGCGATAATGTATGACGTAACGCTTCTTATCGTAGAGAGTTGCAAGAAGTTTTTCCTGCCGCTTGCCAGGCGGTTTGTCACGCGTCGGACAGAACGGTAGGTCAACGTGCGCGTCGTGTTTACTTTGCGGGTACTCGAGATCGACCTCGAGAATGTAGCCTGTCGGGGAATCTAGCGCGACATCCATAACATTAAAATTGGCTGCGTCGTCGACCCATCGAAAATCGGCGTAAGGCAGTGGTTGACACATTGCCCAACCAAATAAGTTGTTTACATCGAAATACATCAAGTACGACGATGGTTTCGATGGATTGTACGACTGCATGTACTTGTTATTGGCTCGCGCGTATCTGCCAGAACATTGACTCAAACCGCCGCGAATACCGCGTTCGACGAACATGACCATATCAATGTCGGTGAGCAGTTCGAAATTTACGCGAGTATGTTTTAACATGGCATCCCACGTATACCCGGGAAGAGTATAGTAATACGCGGGGTCAGGTCCATAACTCGCGACACAGCTATCGCGGAAATTTTCAAAGATGTCAGCCAATAACAAGACATCCGTTTTTAAATATAGATCACTGTATTCGCCTAAGGTTCGAACGGAGAACCGCTGCCAAACGTTCACAGCGTGAGCGTAATCGCTTTCGGATACGGTGTCACCGGTCAAGGAACTATAAAACGAGTCGCACGGTGGTAAACACGAGTCCTCCAACTTTTCGACGCAGTCAATGTATTCATACGGAAATACGCCCTTTCTCGTCAAAAGATCAAAATCCTCGATCGATAATTGTGAAAATTCAGAACGTACAATTTTTAACTTATCTCTGCACAGAAAAGATGCTAATTTATCGAGGCTGCTACTCAGAAATTTGTATGAATCGATGAACCGTAACTTTATATCACTTCGCGAATCTGATCTTTCGGCGGTATCTTTTACGTGTTTTGTAAACGAAATATATTTTTCTTTTGTTATCGGTAATACGTCGACCGAACCTTCGAACGCGGTAGCTATTTCTTTTATGATAAAATGCGCGTCGTATCCGGATAAATTGTGAAAAATTATGGGAATGTAATGGGAATCTTTATAATTTAAATTACAATTTGAATGTGCGGGACCTCTGTAATGACCGGTCAAATGGCAATGATCGCGTACTCGTACGTCGTCCGACGTGAACGGTTTTTCGCAAATGTGACACTGCGTTGCGCTGTTAAACTTTTTCCACTGTTCGTTCGAGAGAGTTACCATGGGGATATTTGCGGATAGGATACCTTTTACGCGATGCGCTAATCTTTTGAGTTCATCGGCGAACCACGCGATGCAATCCTTATCGCGACGAAACCGATACATAGATAACGAGTCGTCGTACGAGCACCGCACGTAGTACCCGACGCTAAATACCTGATGACGTTGACAGGCGTACGTGGACGCTTGCGGATCAGCATCCGTTTTCTCCAGGGTGCATTCAAGGTCGGCGTATACCACGAACGGAACCCGCTCCTTTCTGTTATAGTTGCGGAAGCTCAGCCATTTGTCGTCCTCGCTCGGTAGTCGGATAGCGCAGTCATTCATCTGCCCACAGTCAACGGCGTGGGCTTCCAATCTCTTGCTCGTGTGGAAATAGTTTGCAAACATCTGTAAATAATAATCAAATTTTTTTAAATATATCTTTTATATAAAAATTATTGTACAATTTAATTTTTATTTTTTAAATGTATACTCACCGATCGCAAAAGTATTTCCTGTGTGCATATCTATTGATTTGCGAGCTCACGAGGCGGGATAGGTTTTTGATCCACGCGAAATGTCCCACGTTGTTGTCTTGCTGATCTGGCAGGTACAGTAAATTGATATGTTTATTCTTTTTACTGTCGGTGAGTCGTATCGGTAAGATTACGAGTTTCTCTTTCTTCTCGATGGCATATACATTGATCGACACGTTGTTGAGTCGTTCAAATGTACTAATTTTTTTTAGAGACATGGGGAACTCAACGTCTTTAAGATTTAACACCGATGTATAACGGGGATACGAGGATGGATGATTTGCATTTGTTTTAGCTGGATGCAGAGCAGCCACCACCGACCACGCGAAACATGCATTGTCTCTTGATTGCACGTTGATCACCGCTTTTTTCAATTTAATTTCTTGCGGGATTTCCACAAAACACCCTGCGTGCAATGGATTATATTTGTTCACGTTAACCATTAAATTAAGTATACGCGACAACGCCCACCCGCTGTCGCGTTCCTGAAATTCCTCCAGAGTTGTTAAGGTAAGCTCGATAACGCGCATGTCGTACCACTCTCGCAGGTCGGATGTACGAAAGAGTTCATAGTTTTTTGTAGCGATACTTTTATTCGCGCGTTTGTCACCTGTCACAAATTCACCGTTAAACACAGTGTTTATCTTTACATTGTCATGTCTTTGCATGACGTTCCGCACACGATCGAGTACAATCTCTCTCGCATCTTCAAGAAATTGACAAGGTTCAATGTGCTCGGAATTAATCACTGCACCGGTCAGTATACGACTTTCGAACGCGGTCTCGATCTCTCGCCAAACGAGTCTTTCCGCGTTATTGCCGCCACTACTGGTGCTCGCGTACTCACCGCCGCTGTGTATGAAACGTCTCTGTAATCGAATCTTTGCACACTCGAGTCGCGCGATTATTTGCAGCAAAGATGTTCTCGTTCCAGGCGCGAGCCGCGGACGCTTGGCGCGACTGTGTTCTTCGAGCTGTCCAACGACTTCCTCGCATCGCTGCGCCCACGCGAAATATTCGCCTAAGGTAGCGACTTGGCGCGACTGCTCCAACAGGTCGCGTTCAATTTGCTCAAAGTTTTCCATATTTTTGAGTCCTTTTACACACTATTGTTTAAAGCACGTCACAAATTTCTACGGAGCACTTGCACGTGACTCTATTACATGATAAACAAAACCGTTGGCATCCTTGAACATGATAGTGCATACTCACAAAATCATTAAGATTGAAGTGGGGGGCATCTTTGTAAGTAAGTCGCCAAAGAGCATCATCAATAGCATCGATATCGTCACAATCATCAATTGCGTCATCATCAAAAGCGTATTCAAGAATAATTGCTGGATAATTTCAAAGGCATAAATATACCGAAGACTTCAAGTTGTTTATCACCGCCAATTCGACGTACTTCCCAATACCTGTACGAATCTGAATGTACAGAGTCTCAAAGTCATACCTCTCGATCTTTTCAATAATTTTCATCGCGCCACGGTTATAGTATGATTCATCGTTCACTTTAAACTTATATGGAATATAACGAGCTATCCATCTACGGCATCTTAACATTCTTAGGTCTTCTTCTTCCTCTTCTTCCTCTTCTTCCTCTTCTTCATCTAGCATTTGTTTCCACAAGTGTCTGTACGCTTTACGTCTCAGGTGATAAGGCCAGTAATATGGAGTGCACGTGTTGATAACAACTTGTCTGACTATGCGTTCACTGGTTCCGCGTATACCGAGTTCACGATCGCGAAGAAACTGCACTGGTGATATTCGTTGCACACACGTTTCTCCTCGCGGACCTTTAACGTCCTTCAAAGCATCGACGATATCTTGTCTACAAGGAATGCGCATGGTTGACAAAATCATTAAAGTATTCATAAGAGCGGATTCTTTCCATGGTACTCGCGTACACTTTATATATCGAAGCACCGCATCGGTGACGCTCGTTGCACTTCCGTTTCTCTTTGCGGATCCTGCTTGAGCCACAATAATGTTATAAAGATATCATTATAATAAATCCCCTTGCGTTGAGAGCGCCACATATAGTACTCGTCTACCTCAGAGTTACGTATATATGTAACGTCTCCTCAGCATGTTGCTCGTGTAAAGGCGCGCACTTTATGCCGTCTCTCTCTCACACTTCTATGGAGCACTTGCACGCGACTCGACCGCACCGTACACACGATCGTTTGTACTCTTGAATGTGATAACGCATACACGTTAACTGATGAGGATCAAAGCGTGTAACATCTATATGAGACACCAGCAAGATATCAAAATTATGACGCTCATTATAATTTTTATAAAACGTTTTTGTATGGCTAGGATCGTTCAAACACGCACAGGTTAAAGATCGCGAGGTGTTCGTCACCACCAATTTGATGCACCTCCCAATACCTGCATCAATGTCAATGAATAAACTCTCTACGTGTCCACGCTTGATCTTGTCATAAATTTGTATTGTCCATTTATATATGTCCTTTGCACTGTAATAGTCGTAATCGTCTTTTATACACTCATTCCGCATTTGTGTATACACTTCGCGTCTCACGTGATAAGGCCACCCACTAGGAAGCGTAATTGCGTATCTATAGACGTGCGGTTTGCGTATGCGTTCAGTGGTTTCACATAACTCAAGTTCGTGGATGAAGCATCGCATCGGTGATGCTCGTTGCACTTCCGGTTCTCTTTGCCGATCCAGCGCGAGCTGCCATAAAATATAAAATATATCGTAAAACTCATCTCCTATGCGTTTGGAGCACTTCCTATAATACTTGTCATGGCTACGTAAGTAACGTCTTCTCAGCATGTTGCTCACGTACACTTTATATTGTTCGATTCACGGCAATGTTTTTTTCAATGTACACAAATTGGGCACATATTGCATGGAAATATTTGATATACCGGAAGTCTGCAATTAGAGCAAGACCAACCTTCTATCGCGTCGTACAGCTCAATCACATGTTTTCGCACAACATACATATATCCGTAATCTGTGTCCGCTATTCTTACCATGCACGATGCACATGCAACAAAACTGCCACCCGTGGTGTAGTAACAATATATCGCGCAAAACTTGGTGCGTCCATTTAGCGAGCAAATTTCTGAGTGCGACACTATTTTTTCAGTGGTTTCAACAAGATCATCTCCTGAAAGGTCACTGATGCAGTCACTGTCATCCGACAACGCGTGTTCTTCGTCAGATGATTTGTCTACTATTGCCTCGAATTCCATTAACTCTTCGTCTATAATTTCCAGTAATTCTTCGTCGGGCAACTCATTTACTTCTACTCGTAAGTCTCGTACTATCTCTATTTGCTGCACCTGCTCTTCATCGGACGATTCGGCTAAGTCTATTTCCATTTTTTTCGATTCTCATAAAAATCATTTTCTACACCAAACACTTTGCACACACACATAAAAACAAACCATCGAGTACCCACTTTACTTTTTTTCAAGCGAACTATACTGACGCGCAAACTTCAAAATCATATACTGTGGCTCTGACGCGCTTCATTCATCCTTATATATTTCATCTATCATTCTTTTTCTCTCCTTCCAACTGGGGCATCACGTATCGTTTCTTCTTCCATCTACTGCATAGTGCCATCAGATCTATTGTTCAGCATATAAGTTACAGAAAGGTAATATCCTTTAGACGTTGAGTTTTGCTTACGCGCTATTTTGTATACAAATTCCAGCAGCCGGACCCTCGGCGCTCGCAAAATAATACGCAACGCTATAACCGAATGGCGTCGCAGAAAAGTAATATCCCTTAGACGTTGCGTTCCGCTTACGCACTATTTTGCCTACAACGTTTAGCAGCCTGATCTCGGCGCTCGCAAAACAATACGCAACGCTATAACCGAATGGTGCCGTGAAATATGCCTCGATAAACAATAAAGAGGACACCGCGACGTTATAACCGAGCAACGTCGTGAAACATGTCCCGAAACGTTAACCGAAACCCCTCCGATAAACAGGTCTTCGTAAAAAATATGATGATCATGACCGCGACACCGCGACGGTTAAATCATTCTCATCGAGACAAACATTTTTTATCACCGATATTTAATCGTGGATATTGTTTACATATTTAATCCGCCTGAACAATGCATTCGCTTCGCATTAAGCGACGTCATAATCGAATGATGCAGTGAAACATGTCCCAACACGTTCGCTCAAAAACCTTGATAAACACCTTTTCTCAGAATACGTTCTAGAAGCATTAATCCCCCACCATGTCATAATTTTTAAAAAAAGAGGTAGGGTGTTGCCGCGTATATGCTCCGTTAATTTTATGCGAACGGTCAGTCTTGTACAAACGGTCGACTTGTCATAACCGAGAGTGAAAAATGTACTCCGCTGCGGGAAGCAACAGTGGTGGTGGTGCAAGCATGAATTATTACGTGCCGCTTTCCGAAGCTGCTACTCCATCGAATGCGAACAAGTAAGTTTCGTTTCATTTATAGAATCTCCTATTTTATAATTTTTCCTATTTTATAATTTTTTCCAATTTTCTTATTTTAAGACTCATTTTGTTCTTCATTCTACAGCACTTCGTTGGAGCGTCGTGCGGTGCGTCTATTCAACAGACGGTACGCATTGACACCTACTGCTTACAAATATTTGGAAATTGGGGTCAGCGTCAGTCTGAAGCCTCCACATGAATCCTCCTTTGTCGAATTGACTTGGCGACAACCAAGGAAATAAAATCGCGATGTCTTCTTGGGCGTGGAAGACGATCATCGATAGACGCACGGATTTCGAGCGACTCATGCGGTGTGCTGTCGGCCATGCGGTGAAAATTTCGGCTCTTCCATCAGACAACCTACTATTCAAAGTTGTACACATACATCACGATAAACTTATAAAATTGTCGTCGGGCAATTCTTCGTTGTACATGAAACCAGCGACTATTATGTTTTTGTTCGAACTCGAAAAATGCGTCGAGTTGGTATGCTCCCAGCTACATGAGTATGCGAGAGAGGTAAATAAGAGCCTCAGAGAGTTGGGAAGTCTTCTACGATCATATCATATTACTGAAAAATACGACGCCGTGCGTTTCTTGCACAGCCATAACCATCACGATATAACGTCAATTGTAGATTGTGAACTCATAGCGTATGCTATGGATGCAATTATGTATGCTGCACAAGAGAAATCTGTTGATGAAGTAGATCTAGATGAATAAATGTATAACATATATGTACGTTACAATGTTTTATTTTATACCTCCTTTCTCATCCACTTCGCATAAATATATATATGTAAAAGAAAAATAAAGTCTTTCTTCAGGTCACGACGTACGACTTTATTTTCCACTCGAGCGATATACGCAACGTTCGCCTGAACATCGGAGCTCGCTTCTGTAGTGCGAGACGCGATTTGTTTACGAGCGTGAAAGATGAACCGATATGCCCGTCCTAAACTACGATATTTGACTCTTCGTGGAAAGAATCACGGCGCCATTTGGTTATGGTGTCTCGTGTTTACAGAGCGAGCGTTCTAGCGGGTTTCTTGCCGCAGTTACGCCTCAGTCTGCAACAGTCGCTCGCCGGATGTATAGCGCAAGTCGTACGCGTTTTTAAATTTTTTTAGTCATCAGTTTTTGTTTGTGTGTGTGTGTGTGTGTGTGTGTGTGTGTGTGTATGTGTGTGGTGCTATAGCGACATGGTGGTGGTGGACGCGGCTGGGGTGAACTAGGCTGTCGACGATTACTCCGGGAAATTCTACGATTGCTTGAGCGTCACCCCGTCGGGCGCGGACACGGGCATCCCCCCTGAATTAAGGTAAGAGCGAACGCGAACGCGAACGCGGGCGGCGCGGGCGGCGCGGCGGGTGGCGCGGGCAGCGGCGGCGGCGCGGGCGGCGGGCCCTACCCCTAACGCGGTATACCTCTCCCCGCGGCCCTAACGCGGTACACCTTTCCCCGCGGACCCTACGCGACACACCTCTCCCCCGCGGACCTTACGCGGCCCTAACGCGGCACCCCTCCCCCGCGTCACGTCAACACCCCTCACCCTCCTTTGTAATATGAGACGCCGCCTGTAAAACATCCTCCTCGCCCTCGGTTACCCCCCCGCCCCTCACCCCCCCCCCCTCATTGCCCCATGGCTCCGAACCGGGATAGTCTACCTACTGTGGACCGATGAGTCCTTATTTACGCGTATGGGTATGTACAATTGACATAATTCTCACTATTATGACATTATTAACCCACGCGTTACACGTACGCGAAGTTTCCAACGGAGATGGAAACTAAACGTATGGGCGGGTATCCTGGGAGATCGTATAATAGGACCCAGTCTCCTTCCGGATAGATTGACCGTAAGTATAAAATTCGAAAAGTAATGATCAATAATATATGATTGATACGCAATAAATACATTTCATTTACAGGGCAAAAATTATGCGGATTTCATAGAAAATTTGCTTCCGGAGTTTTTGGAGGATGTCCCTTTAATGGAGAGGAATGCTATGTATTTCCAACAAGACGGGGCACCTCCTCACGGATATCGACGTGTTACGCGTTACTTAAATGAGCATTATCCCGAAATGTGGTCAGAATTCGCTTTAAAGGGTTCGAAATAAGTCACTTTTTTAAAGTAATTTATTTCGACCCCTTTAAAGCAAATTTTGACTACGAATTAAGTCGTATTCAGCGACCCAAAGAACGTAAGATTACATGTATGTCACATTTTTTAAGCAAAAATCGGCCTATTTTACCCACTCTCCTTTGATACACCGTGACTCCACGAGAAAAAATCATATAAACCTTAATTTTTTTTAATTTGTAAGTAAAACCGTATTTTACGATAGTTGACATGACATTTGCGAAAAAAATCTATTCCACCCCGTAGAGTGCGTCAAGCAATTTTTTGGAGAAAAAACACGTCCTTACTTGTGGAGATAGCGGGAAAGGAAAAGGATAAAATCAAAATCTAACGAAAGTTTCTTAAAGTAGAGTCCTTTAAAATAAGAAAAAATATTAAATACAATTTTTTCGCGGAAATGTGCTTATTTGAAAATACGCAAAATTTTGATATAAATTGAGTGTTGCAATATTTTTTTTTACATCGATGTAGATCCAACAAATTTATGATTTATTTTATTTGGAAAGAGGGTTTTAACTCCAACCCCCCCAGAATCCGCCAGTGCAGTCTTACATATCAATAATAATTAGATAATTATTTTTAATACTCTTAAAATACCACTACAAATAATTATCAGCAACATTGTACAGATTCACAGAAATCACTCCTTCAATATCATATCAATCAGACGACTCTAAATAAGAACATTAGTACTAAGCAGTAATTGAACTCAAGATTTAAGACTAAAGACATATCAACTCTTTTAGAGGGGAACCAGTGTAACAGTTAATAAAAAAGGCTATTTTTAAAGATTTTTTTATGGTAAATTATTGTTTTTTCCCCATATCACTTTATTAACATCACAAAGTACATAATTTAAACTACTTTTGTGAAATTTTCATTAAAAAAATTAATATTCATAGCTGCGATAGCCTAAGTCGCCTGAAAAAAATACGGGCGCATGCGTAGCGGACCAACGAAAGTTCTGAAATAAAAAACCAAGTATTTTCTTAAAATATGAAATAATTGCTTTAGTTGTACGTACGGAATTTTTTATTAAGTAATTTGTTCTTGTAACGTTAAGAAACAAGTCAATTTTTCACCAATTTTTAAACCGTTTTTTTTAAAGTTTGCCATTTTGTAACAAATTATTTTTTTTTTAAATCCGTGTGTACAACTGAAGCTATTGTCTCATATTTTAAGAACATACTTGTTTTTTTATTTCAAAACTTCCGTTGGTCCGCTATGCATGCGCCCGTCCGTTCAACATAATAATTTTTTTAGCCGCTAACACTATTGTAGCTATTGTAGCGATAAATATAAATATTTTTTAACAAAAATTTTACAAGAAGTAGTTTACATTATGTACATTGTGATGTTAATAAAGTGATTTGAAAAAAAAGCAATTATTTCTCAGAAAAAAATAATTAAAAATAGCTTTTTCTTTAGCTGTTACACTGGTTTTCCTCCTTACATTAGGTCTTATATTGGCTAAACTTTTTATTTTACTTGTAAGTAGTAAATAAACTCAAGATATGAGACTAGACATATCAACTCTTTTCGATTTTATATTGACTAAACTTTCTATTTTTAGATTTTCAGAAAAAACGAAGCAATATCACCTGTTATTTCATATTCGTCAAATTAACAGAAATATTGACTAGATGTCAAAACAATGTAAGCAAATTTCATAGAACGTGCGTATCATAAGACGGATTGCATGAGACATTAATGATTTCTGCTTATCTTGTGTCGAACAGCTTAATTACATTGGAATGATCAATATTATCAAGAGAAAGAACAACTTGTAAAATGATTTGTGTGTGTGTGTATTTTTACATAAAAGATTACAGTTTTCTTACAGCCGCGGTTAAATTTTGATCTGAATTGAACTAACGAATTGTAATCTGAAAAGATGCTTTTAGCGTAGGGAATATCATGCTTATTGCAAAGAGTAATTATTAATTATTTCGTAGCTGAACTTTACACGGACGATCGTGGCGACGGAACATCGCTGCGGCGCGGCCGAACGCGCGGCGGAGCGAGCGGCGGCGCGGCGGCTCGCTCACGCATACTAGTAGATGCGCGGCTCACGAACGTGCGTCCGTTTAAAAAGCGATGCTGACTGGCTAATCTTTAATTAATAATAACTACTTTTCTAAGCATAATTCGAAAAAAATGATTCAGGACTTTTCGACTCAGTTTTTCATGAGGAACATCACTGTGTAAATAGTGGGCGCGAATTAAGTGACACCCTGTATATATGCATTTGGAATTATCCAGCGATTATTCTTGAAAACGCTTTTGATGATGACGCAATTGATGATTGTGACGATATCGATGCTATTGATGATGCTCTTTGGCGACTTACTTACAAAGATGCCCCCCACTTCAATCTTAATGATTTTGTGAGTATGCACTATCACGTTCAAGGATGCCAACGGTTTTGTTTATCGTGTAATAGAGTCACGTGCAAGTGCTCCGTAGAAATTTGTGACGTGCTTTAAACAATAGTGTGTAAAAGGACTTAAAAATATAGAAGACTTTGAGCAAATTGAACACGACCTGATGGAGCAGTCGCGCCAGGTCGCTACCTTAGGCGAATATTTCGCGTGGGCGCAGCGATGCGAGGAAGTCGTTGGACAGCTCGAAGAACACAGTCGCGCTAAGCGTCCGCGGCTCGCGCCTGGAAAGAGAACATCTTTGCTGCAAATAATCGCGCGACTCGAGTGTGCAAAGATTCGATTACAGAGACGTTTCATACACAGCGGCGGTGAGTACGCGAGCACCAGTAGTGGCGGCAATAACGCGGAAAGACTCGTTTGGCGAGAGATCGAGACCGCGTTCGAAAGTCGTATACTGACCGGTGCAGTGATTAATTCCGAGCACATCGAACCTCGTCAATTTCTTGAAGATGCGAGAGACATTGTACTCGATCTTGTGCGGAACGTCATGCAAAGACATGACAATGTAAAGATAAACACTGTGTTTAACGGTAAATTTGTGGCAGGTGACAAATGCGCGAATAAAAGTATTGCTACAAAAAACTATGAACTCTTTCATACGTCCGACCTGCGAGAGTGGTACGACATGCGCGTTATCGAGCTTACCTTAGCAACTCTGGAGGAATTTCAGGAACGCGACAGCGGGTGGGCGTTGTCGCGTATACTCAATTTAATGGTTAACGCGAACAAATATAATCCATTGCACGCAGGGTGTTTTGTGGAAATCCCGCAAAAAATTAAATTGAAAAAAGCGGTGATCAACGTGCAATCAAGAGACAATGCATGTTTTGCGTGGTCAGTGGTAGCTGTTCTGCATCCAGCCAAAACAAATGTAAATCAACCATTTTCATACCCCCGTTATACATCAGTGTTAAATTTTAAAGACATTGAGTTCCCTATGTCTCTGAAAAAAATTAGTACATTTGAACGACTCATAGGCCAGTCATATTAGACATCGAACCTTCCAATTACTCTTTTCAGGTTGCAACCACCATGAATCGCTTTGATTTAAAATGCTGTAAGTGGGATTAATTTTGCTTCGCATAATTAATGCGCATTAAAAAGTTATTAACAATATTATCAACAAAAAACGCGATTTTTTTTATTTTTTCTCAAATATCTCGAAAACTAAGCAAGATAGGGTAACTAACTATACGTACCTTTTTTGTAGAGCGTAAAATTATCTACAATAATGATCTGAACAACATTTATTGTCAAGTCAGTCGTTTAGCTTGCATGCGCCGTCAAAGTCCGAGACTCGAATCTTGAAAACCCTCGATTTCATCGTTTTTTTGATGTTGCGTCGGTGATTTTTTTCAGTCATTTAAAATGGAATTAAAAATTCCCAAAAAATCACACGTCATCTGAGAACTACAAAGAATACTTTTCAGGGTGTAACCAATTTTTTAGACTTTTTTTCTTTAGTTTGTAGCTATGTAAGCAAAAAATTTTGATTTTTTGGACTACTCTTAGTTTTTCGCTGTTTTCAGACCTTAGAATTTATTTGAGACGAATTTTATCGTATGCATCTTGTTGTGGACGAAATTTGCAACAAAAAAGGACCGTTGTATTTTTTTCGTACGACGAACGCTGATTTTTTTATTGACGCGCAAAGTTATATAATATTGCGCATAGGTCGGATAACGCTTGTTTTACACTAAAATAATTATTTTTTATTAAAATTTACGTAATTTGCAATATGGCTTTGCAATATGGTTCAATAATAATGCGGCTTTGCAATATGGTTCAATAATAATGCGAAAAATTACGTAAATTTTAATAAAAAATAATTATTTTAGTGTAAAACAAGCGTTATCCGACCTGTACGCAATATTAGATAACTTTGCGCGTCAATAAAAAAATCAGCGTTTGTCGTACGAAAAAAATACAAGGGTCCTTTCTTGTTGCAAATTTCGTCCACAACAAGATGCATACGATAAAATTTGTCTCAAATAAATTCTAAGGCCTGAAAACAGCGAAAAACTAAGAGTAGTCCAAAAAATCAAAATTTTTTTCTTACATAGCTACAAACTAAAGAAAAAGGGTCTAAAAAATTGGTTACACCCTGAAAAGTATTCTTTGTAGTTCTCAGATGATGAGTGATTTTTTGGGAATTTTTAATTCCATTTTAAATGACTGAAAAAAATCACCGACATCAAAAAACGGGGGTGGGTGCGCGCAGTTACATATCTCTCGACTTTCACCCATCTCTCGAGTTCCGAGAAGAATTCTGATTGTGAGTGCAAGGATCGCGACAGTGATAGTGATCTGTGTTGCTACGAGACGCTATCAACGTCGACGATAGATAGCACTCATAGCGATGTTTCACGGAAGTCCGATCGGTCTGACAATTTGTATGACGTAAATGAAGATTTAGGGAGCCACGTGGTGAAGGAGCAACGTCGATGAAATCTGCCGACGTATCATTTGCGAAGGGAAATTGGAATTCTGGATGCGCATGAGAAAGTGTGGATTCAAACGGTGATCGCGTACAGTTTTAGAGCGGTGCGTTACTATCGTACAATTCCGAGACGTATCACGAAAAGGGGGGTAAACGGTAAGAGTCGGGTGGAGTATCGTCGCGATATTTGTGAAAGGTTAAAATTTGAAATACCCTCGAGCAATTACGCCGTGTGGTTGCGATAAAAGAGAGAGAGAGAGAGAGAGAGAGAGAGAGAGAGAGAGAGAGAGAGAGAGAGAATATGGAGGAGCGTGAAAAGCAAGAGTATCTCGATCTTCTCGAACGCGAGACGAGCGTCGACTCGGTAGATTCGTATCGCGCATGGTCGCGACGTTGTGACGCGCTTCTAGAGATAATGCGCGAGGAATGTCGTGGACGATCTCGAATGACGACGTTTACTGGAAAGATCAATTCTTTGGCCTGTCAAATTGCGATATTACTGGGAGTCAGGAATCGTCTGTGTCGACGTTTTTTCGCGCACGTGGGTGCCGGTCTCGATGAACCATCCACGTCTTCGTCGGTGCCGTCGTCGTCAGCGTCGGCGTCGGCGTCGGCGTCGACGTCGAGAGGATTTTCGTGGGCGGAGATCGATACGGCTTTCGATAGACGCGTCCTGAAAGGTGTGGTGATAAATCAGGATCACATCGAGCCTCGACGGTTTCTCGAGGAGGCGAGAGACACGGTGCTCGGTCATGTGCGCGACAATCTCGAGAGACATGGTTGTCTCAAGGTCAACACTCTTTTCAATGGAGAATTTGTCATCACGAGTGGTGAAACCGCGGTCAAGAGCATCGCTACGAGCAACTATATGCTTCTTCCCACGTCAGATCTGTTAGAATGGTACGATAGGCGCGTGATGGACGTAACTCTAACGGCTCTCGAAGAGTTTTAGGAACGGGACAGCGGATGGGCGTTGTCGCGTATATCAAATTTGATGGTGAATATCAACAAGTGCAATCCTATGTGCGCGGGATGCTGGATGGAGATTCCATCGTGGATAAAACATACGCGATCGGTGGTCAACGTGAAGAGGATGGACAACGCGTGTTTTGCTCGGTCGATCGTCGCCGCGTTGTATCCCGTTCCGAAAAATTCGGCAAGATGGTACGAGTATCCTCCTTATTCGACGATATTGAATTTTGACGGAATCGAGTTTTCCATGGCTTTGAGGTGTATCACCAAATTCGAACGTCTCAACAATATATCCGTAAACGTGTTCACCGTTCGCGAGGGAGAGGTGAGGACGAATAGGAAGAGGAAGAACGTGCGGAACGAAGTGATTGTTCCTCTGCGTCTCACCGATGATAAGAGAGATTGTCACGTCAATTTGTTGTACCTGAAAGATGCGCGACCCGGCGTTAATGTTGGTCATTACGCGTGGATAAGGAATCTCTCTCGATTGGTGTCGTCACATCCGGCCACTCAGCCCGTTAGTGTCCGCGGCTCGTGATTCCTCGGGCTCGGGGCGCCGTGCGTCCTCGCGACGATACCCGTGACCGCCCCTGCTAGGCTCACGTGGAGGACGGACCCCAGTTTTCTCGGCTTGAGGAATGAATGAAATTCCCGTATCCTTACTTTGTTCCTTACGCCAGCTCTCTGGGCTCTCTCTCTGAAAAATCAAACGCGCAACTAACTTGTCCTGCTCTTCAAAATTTTTCTTCTCAACTTTTTCACAATACCCACAGCCAAAATTCACACACTGACGCCTAGATAGGCTATCAGCATTTTTGTGGGACTTCTCTTTTCGATGGATAATTTCAAATTCGAATTGCTGGAGCCTTTCCAGCCAACGTGCCAACTGCCCTTCCAAATCTCTGAAGGTCATAAGCCATCTCAGAGAAACATGGTCAGTTCGGATTAAAAACTTCCGTCCTAAAAGATAATGGCGGAAAAATTTAAAAGAGTCTACAACTGCTAAAAGCTCTCGGCGAGTTACACAATAATTCCTCTCCGCCTTATTAAGAACACGACTGTAATAGGCTATAACTCTTTCCTTCCCCTCTTGTTTTTGTGACAAAACCGCGCCAATAACGTTGTTTGAAGCATCGGTATCTAAAATAAATTCTCCCTCCCCTTCAGGAAAAGAAAGGACCGGAGGAGAAGACAAAACTTTCTTTAATTCTTCAAAATCTCTTTTATGCTCCTCCGTCCAAACAAACTTAGTTTGGTCTCCTGTGAGAGAGTAAAGGGATTTCGCCAAAGAAGAAAATCCCTTAATAAATTTCCGATAGTACGAGCAAAATCCTAAGAAACTCCGCAATTGCTTTCTTGTATGCGGTACTGGCCAATCTTTAACCGCAGTTATCTTTTCAGGATCCGTAGTTATGCCTTCCGCCAAAATAACATGTCCTAAATATTTAACACTTCTACTAAAAAGAGTGCATTTATTTGGATTCAACTTTAAATTAACTTCTCTTAAGCGTAAAAGCACTGTCTCAAAATTCTTCAGCATTTCAGCAAAACTTTTACCAAAAATAATTACATCATCTAGATAAACCAAACAAATTTTATTCAAAAATTGTTTAAGGACTTTTTCCATAAGACGTTGAAACGTAGCGGGGGCGTTACATAGGCCAAAAGGCATAACGGTGAACTGCCAGAGTCCGTTACCGATAGAAAACGCTGTCTTTTCTCTGTCTTCAGGACGGATTTTCACTTGCCAGTATCCGCTCTTAAAATCTAAAGTGCAAAACCAAATGTTACCTGACAACTGGTCGAAAATATCGTCTATTCTGGGAAGAGGAAAAAAATCCGTTTTAGTTACAGCATTAACTTTTCTGTAGTCCACACAAAATCTGATAGAGCCATCCTTCTTTTTAATAAGAACTACAGGTGAGATCCAGGGGCTTTGTGATTCCTCTATCACTCCTTGTTTCCTCATTTCCTCAATAATTTTATTTACAAGCAGAATTATTTGACCAAACTGACGTTTATTGTCGTAGTATTACATAAATTCAGTCGACGTTTCGACACTGGTTTTGTGTCCTTATCAAGAGTTTGCTATAACAACACTTCTACTGAAATCATGGATCAACACTAAGAACAAAATCTGCAGATTGAGTCAACAGCTCACTTTCTTAATTCGCTGTAAGAAATATGACGTACTGCCGCCACACATTTATAACACAAGGTTTAACACTTTTTTCCGCGGTGGTAGGGCTATACGTAAGTTTGACAATCTCAGGAGACGAAACCAGGCTGTCTTGCTAAATCTTGAAATCGGTGATTGACATTATTTTTTAAAGTTCTTAAGATCCAGAATTATTAATATTGAAGAACAGCTATTCAGAAACTTACCGGAAAATTTAGTTATTGATTTTTTCGAATTCAACAAAGATAAAGTCATGAAATATAATAACAAATTAAATATCAAATCAATCAGAAAATTCAACGGAATAATAAGAAAACAAAACATTTCGATCGATCCCTTTTCGAAGATAGATAAATCTAAATGGCTAGTCAACATTAGCAATAAACAGATTCCTGACTTGGTTTCGGGTTTTCTGAGCTTGAGAGACAAATTCGCGTTACCAATAAACCAGTTTGACAAGAGGGACCGCGCTAATTCCGTTTTAGAAACGATAAAAAATTTCGAAGCAAATGTTTACAAAATTTCGGCAAACGTGGTTAATGGCTTGCGGGGCTCGGTGACGGATTTGTTGTATAGATTTTTAGTGGATCAAAATCATGTTGATAGGGTCGACCGCTACATTTTAGATAGGTATGCTAAATGTAAAAAATTTTTGCGCGATAACCAGGATGTCTTTGTCACAAGAGCTGACAAGGGTCAAGTTACTGTCATTATGGACAAAGAGGAATATTTGGAAAAAATGACTAAATTGCTCAATGACCAGTCTACTTACAAGAAATTAAAGAAAGATCTTATTAAACAAATTTCATCGAAATTAAATGAACTTGTCAGATCTTGGCGTGACGGTGGCATCATTGATGATCAAATGTACTGGCGCTTAAATTGTACGAATGGCAATCTCCCACGCTGTTACGGGCTGCCAAAGATCCACAAAAATGGTTTCCCGCTACGTATTATTGTATCGGCTCTGGGAAGTTCATTATATAATGTAGCGTCTTTTCTTCATGAGATTTTACAACGCGGTATCCGTACACCAAAGTCTCATATCAAGGACAGTTGGTCTTTCGTGAGAGAAATTAACAATAGAGAGATCAATGCCAATGAGGTACTCGTTTCCCTTGATGTAACGGCTCTTTTCACCAATATCCCTAAGGAGTTAGTTCTTAAGGCGATAGAGAAACGGTGGCAAGATATCTCTCGGATCACAGAGCTCAGTTTGCCGCAATTTTCGCATGCTATTGAGTTGGTACTGAGATCTACGAGTTTCAGTTTTAACGGAAACACATACGAACAGATTTTTGGCAGCCCGATGGGATCTTCTCTATCACCAATATTGGCTGATATTGTAATGGAGGATCTGGAAACCCACTGCCTTGCCGTACTCAATTTTGGTTTATCGTTTTTCCGCAGATATGTCGATGATTATTGCCATTATACCTAAAGACCGAATTAATGATGTTCTTACAGTTTTTAACAGCTACCACCCTTGTCTAAAATTCACGCACGAAATGGAAGTTAACGGGTCCATTCCTTTTTTAGACACTCTGATTATCAGAAACGGTAATAGACTTTTGACTAATTGGTACCAGAAACCTACGTTTTCGGGCCGTTACGTTAATTATTTTTCCAACCATCCACAAAAGTACAAGAATAACACGATTACTAGCTTGGTTGACCACGCAATTTTACTCTCGGACAAGCAATTTCATAGTTCCAACATTGAAATTGTTAAAGACATCCTTATAAATAATTGCTTCCCTAAACACGTTATCAATAAGCAAATTAATAAAAAGCTAAAGGAGTTAAATTATCGCAGGGACATCATTGATTCTAGTAATACCATTGACACTTTTGACGCCCGGAGACATTTTGTGTTCCCTTATGTCAGAGCTGGGATTTAGTTGCACATTTCGGGCTGATTCCCGAGGCGACGCCTCCTATTCCACCACTGCCGCCCGAGGCTCGGCGGCCGAGCCGCCGACAGCTTGCTTGACATTGTTTCTCAGGAGCGTCACGCGTGCTATACGTAGGATTGAACTACAATACATTCCCCCCGAACAATATTAAGTAGCTAGTTAGAACAGTCTTTTTTCAATAATTAATAATTGAAAATCTTTATATCATTATTATTATTAATATTCTATATATATATTGTTGCTATTAAATTACATATTTAAATAAAACCTGTAATAATTATATAATATTTTATTTGAAACTCTTAGTTTGTGCGCTATACTTATAACAAAATTACATATTAGGCCATTTATTTTTGCAATATATATAAAATACAATTGATTAAGAAATCGGTAAGCGTGGTGTGTGTAGAAATATGTACTATATATAATTATTATACAAATTATAATTAAGACAACAGTTTCCACGCAACCCATGAGGTACTATTGCTGACGCGTTTTTTTTTTTTTTTTTAAGTGATTTCTCCAGTAGGCCTACTCCACTGAAGAGAAAAATAATGTGAAAAAATTTATTAATAAACGAACGAAGTGAAATCAATAGAACAATAAATAATTGTAAATATTAAGTCAATTTTCTAGGTCATTTACATAATTCTACAAGAGATAGGATATCTCTAATATAGGAATATTAGAAAAAATATTTCACATTAGCTTTATTAAAATGCGAAATATTTTTTTTATATTTCTATATTAGAGATATCTCATCTCTTGTAGAATAATGTAAATGGCCTAGAAAATCGACTTAATATTTACAATTATTTATTGTTCCTTTGATTTTACCTCGTTTCAAATATTTTCTAGGTGCGACCTATAAGCACTCCTAATAGGCCACCGTTTCAAACTGTTACTTATAAAGGTAATTAAATTATATCAAAGAAAAGCGTGTTGTATTAATACGCCATTTTTTGTACATTACAATGTTATTTATGATTTGCAAGAATTACAGTGGAAGATGGTTACAAAAAATATGATGCTCGTCACAATATTTATAAATTTTACAGTGTGTTATTTATTGTCTTGTCAACAGAAATATCAACAATCCCGAATGGTACTGTGCGCGTACTAACTACGCCAGTTCTCTTAAATATACAGATAAGTAAGGTGATTATCGATAGTAATTGATTCTACTCGTACATTTGTTCATCGAAGTGTGATTTTGGTACTGTTTTATTTCAGCATCCTCCGCCACTGCCAGATATTTTAAGTTACGCATTGACGCCTGGCTGGAAACTATCATTGCCCGCACCATCGTTAAAGATTTCAAAAGTATCGAATGGTAAACTATATGATAATGTCTCTATTTTGTACAAATAATTCAAATTTAACTTTGAAGCTACAAAATTTTTAATATAACTTTAACGTATAGGCATAGTGCTATCCTGGAGCATGAATCTAACGGATAAATATACGGATATCGCTAGTTATCAATTGTACGCGTATCAGGTAGTCGCTGGTGTGAATCCTACCACTTCACTGTGGAAGATAGTGGGTCATGTGCGCGCACTTCCGCTCCCTATGGCGTGTACCTTGACTCAGGTAAATTGAAACATCAACGTTATAACTCGTCAAAGGGATAAAACGTGTCTCATGCGTTGTTTAGGCGGTGAGCCGGGGCGCGGTCGTCTTTCTGACGGTGTTGGCGCGTGGCCATTCCTGCTTGGTCGTTATCCTTTTGCAGCAACGTAAAAGGCCCCGTTAGGTTTCGGAGTCCTTCCCGTCGAGGTAGTAGCCCTCCTTCTCTGATTTGGTCCACCTCCTTCGGCGTTGACCTAGTGGGTAGTGCATCCTCCGGTGGATGGACCATTGCAACGAGCGTGGGCGTCGGCTCCGGTGACGGAACGGCCGCGGCGGGCACGGGCTGAGTTCCTTTGTCTCCCGGGCGCGAGTGCGACATTTCGAGGAGCGCGGTAACGAGCTGGCTCGTGTACAATTATTTATGCGCTTATCGCGCGTGTGTTACTATCTCTCGGACGTAATGTAACGGTCCCTGTTCGGGCGCAATATAACGACCTGCCTTTCGGCTGTAATTTGATCGAACGCGGACTAGCTCGCCGGGCCAGGTGTTCAATATAGGAGGTCAGAGATAGTTGACAAACGCCGATTATACAAGGTCTTTAACTTAAATGCTACTTTATTAAAACTAGAAATATGTACACTTACATCTAGGGCATTACGGACGGAACAAAAGATATACATGCATTTACGCGGTGGATCGGACATTTAACTAGACTGGAACAGCGCAGATATATTGTGACGTGACGGTTCGCCGCGCGTGGCAGCGCCCCGCCGCCGTCACAGGGCGCGGGTTCGCGCCCGCGGACGATCCAGGAGAGCAATCGCGGAATCTCCAGGGGGCCTCCAAAATGGAACATTTTCGGGTATATTTATTTCCTTTTTTTTTTATATGAAAACGCGGCACCTCACCGAGGCACCGCGCCTCAACGATGGACACGGAAGACGACGACTGGAGCGGGACCGACGGCGACGGGAGAAGCGGGCTTGAGGACGTCACGAGACGGGCGAGTGATCCGACCACGGGGCGCGGAGCGGACACGCATGGCACAACGAGATCACCGGAGGGCTTCCCGCAACGACTTCGGACCTCTAAGAGGGCCGGGGGCGCCTGGCCAGCGTCCCCCGGTCCGCGAGGAAACCGGCCAACACAGGGAACCCCGCCCGAGAGAACAAACCACCGGGCGACTGAATCCGTCAGGAGAAGGGACGCCGAACAGCGTTTGAAGGACCCCGCCGAAAATTGGCGAATATACCCGCGCGTGATCCGCCGTACGTCGACCCAGATTGGTCGCGACGCCGCGCCTGATTACCGCGCAACCCCATGGAGGGGTGCGCTCTCGATTTTCCATCGAGCGGACCGTTCGATCTCTTCTGGGTCGTCCGCCAAGGCGTAAAGTCGTCTCGCGCAAATTAATTATCGCGATCAAGTTTGAGTGCCGCTAAGAAGGCCGATCTACCCGGCGCCCTGGAACCAGGACCCGACGGTGTCGACGAGGGGACAGCGGATCCGGTGAGGTTGCCCTAACCGAAATTAGAGTGTGAACGGCCACGGGAAACCGCGAGTGCCGTGTTCGTCTCGCCCCGACCGCCGTTTTTCGGGATATCGCGTATCGCGAACGCGTACTCTTCCGAGCAATTTGGTTTGGTGTTTGATTTAGTGTTAGTGAAAATCGTCGGACGCGACGTACGCCGGACGCGGCGGAAAAAAGTCGCCAGAAACGGCGCAATTAGAGTCTCGCGATTATTCGGCTCGCGACCGAGTTTCGCGAGCATTCGTCTTGATGTAGGCGGTCGGCGGCGGACGCGAGGGGCCTCGCGACGACATAACCGTGCGCCGGAGGTTTTTGGGGCGCAATTTATCGCGTAATTCGGCCTCCTGGGGATCGCGATCGTGAGTATCGCGACACCCGACGGGAATAGAGTCTCGCGTTTTTTTTGTCGAATATCGAGTTTCGCGTAGTAACGAGAGTCATTGTATTGTTCTCGGGAAGTCGCTTAGGCGTTCCTTATCGCGTATCGCCGGAGAGTGGCTCTGCGGGGTACCTGCCCGCGTATTGCGTAGAGACCATCGTGACGTCGTTGTTAGCGATTTGCGAGTTATAATTGTTTAATCGTCGCGTAATTGTCGAGTCGTTTCGTGTTGCGTTCATTGTGATAAGGGTGTCGCGAGTGAGTTTCGCATCGCGTTAGCGCACCCGCGCTCGTGCGAGCGAACGACAGGATATTTGCGTCGCCGTAAGTAAGTTTTTTTGCGTTGTTTGCGAGCGAATTTCAGTGCGCCCAGCGGGGCGTCACCCGTCACTCGTAGCGCGAAAAACTCCGTCGATTCCCTTCTCGCGATAATACTTCTGTTTCGGCGATGTTAGTAATAGATTAGATTTAAGTCTTGTTTCTGCGAAAAGTCCGCTGGTCGAGTCAACCAGATCTGCGTTTTGTTCCCGCGATTAGTCTGCGGATTGGCTACGTTGATTCACGTTTTGTCTTTGCGATAAGTCGGTTTCTCAAATTGATCAGATTTAAGTGTTCTCGCGACAAGCCTGTTTGTCGGATTATCGAATTCACAATTACATTGTTAATTTCTCCGTGTGGTACAACGCTCGAATTTACGTTTCCTATACCGCGTTATTATTTACTTGTGGTCTTTACCGATTATATTTAAACTATTTACGGTTCTGCTTAGCTTTCACCTGCGATGCTTTCCCCGGTCAGCCCTTGTTTTCGAACGATACCAACCGACGTTCGCTTATTTCTTTTGTCATCGTCTGGCTGATATTTTTCTGCCGGGATGACCGCTTGCTATAATAAACTCTGACTCTTTGTAATTTTTCTCCCGCGAAATTATTGTTCAACCGGACCGATGAAAACCGTTAATTACACGCTGTTCCAAATTTAATAATCTGATTACTTTTCTTTTTTCGAATAAAGAGACACTATCTATTTAAATGAATCAAGCTGCTACTTTTACATTGTTCAATTTCTAATATTTCGACTATTCATTTTTTTTCTAATAAACAAGACTTATTGTTCATTAAACGTACGGCATTTTATGTGGTATTTTTTTGTGTTTGTGCCACGACCCGCGCTGCCCTGCCTCCACCCTGCTCCTCTGCCGTTAGGTGAAGCCGGCTGGCCCCTCGTGCGACAGGCTATGGTTTTCGCGAGTTCGCGTTCGAGATTTTCGAATAATTAGTGGACGCGAGAGATTCGCGTCTGGCGCCCAACCGATTTAGTGGATAACCGCCTGACTCGCGCGAGGGATTATTCCGAGAGGCCTACCACCCGACTCTCTTAGCGTCCCTTTGATCCGGCCGAAAAAGCCGTGACAATATATACAAGTATAGTTCCAGCTAAGTCGGAACGGAAAGACATACCGGTACGCGGTGAACCGGACATCTGGTCGGTTCGGAGGCGCGAATATATTTTTAATCGGTACGATTCGGATCGTCGCGGTCATTTCATCGGAAATCGGCCCGGACGTTTACATCGTCAGGTACGCGTGGATCACACACATCACGATACGGCACGCGGGATCGGAGCGGTCGCGGTAGCGACGTCTCATTTTATCGGTACGGTACGACGCGGTCATCTATCGGACGGACCGGACGTTTACTTCTGACGCGCGGATCTGATGATCCAGATCCTGTAGATTCAGACTAATCGCGAGAACAAAACGCAGATCTGGTTGACTCGACCAGCGGACTTTTCGCAGAAACAAGACTTAAATCTAATCTATTACTAACATCAGATACGGGCGCGATATTTACAGGAGGCGCAGGGGTGCGCATACGGGAAACGGACGGTCCGGTGCAGGCGGGCCGGCCGTTTGGTTTGAAAGATCCGGAGCTCCGGTGACAAGACTGCTTGTCACGAGGCCGAGATCCCTCGACCCCGTTTTACCGTTGCGACCGGGACGGGAGTTCGGGTGGCTACCAAGACTGCTTGGTCAAGGCCCAGATCTCTGTACCCCGTTCGAGTGCCACCCTAGGAGGTGTGGAGCAAACTCCCGGCAATCGGGATCGGATGTTGGCCGGGAAGCGAGTCGTCGTTCTCGGTTCGGTAGCCCGGTTTTATACCCCGGCGGCGTTCAGTGGGGTTGTCGGCGTTGCGCGCGCGTCGAGGTAACCCGGAGCGGGGCAAGATCGTGGTCTTGGGCCCACAGCGCTCGGCGGCGGTCGGGCTTTTCCGGCGGCCCGATATTGCAAGCTTAAAATATACGGCCATCGGCAGATTAAACAATGCCCTAAATGGCGTATCGTTACAAGTAGAGCGTATTACTCACGCGAGCACGTTCAGCCGTGTGTCGATGTCCCGAATTTTCTACATTACGCTCCAATAGTGGTCATCGATTGCTCTCGACAAAGGAATAAACTTCTCTGTTGTGGTGTTTGATACTGCACCTACTGGGCACACATTGAGGCTACTATCGTTTCCGCAAGTGGTTGAAAAAGGATTGGGAAAACTAATGCGTTTAAAAATGAAGATTAGTCCCTTTATCACACAAGTTAGAATTAATCCATGCTATTTTGAGCATTTTTCCTAAAATTAATACATATTAGGTATGTCAAGTGTCCTCCCCGAATTATTTAAATTGAAAAAAGATTGTTCTTTCATAGATAAGTTTGTTGTTGGGATTAACGGATTTCAATGTAGATACATTCTCCAATAAGATGGAGGAAATGCTTGCTGTCATTCGACAAGTTAACGAACAGTTCAGAAATCCCAATCAGACAACGTTTATATGTGTTTACATAGCAGAATTTTTGTCGCTTTATGAGACAGAACGACTTCACAAAAATTAACAAAACATGGTATTGATACCGATAATATTATAGTGCTAATATTACCGATAATATTATAGTGCTAATATTACCGATAATATTATAGTGATAATATTATAGCTCTAGATATTTATCTTGAATTTTATGCCTTGCAAGACACAGCCGGCAAGGACTATCTCCATCTTTCAAAAATAACTTTTGGTTCACTATAATATTATCGGTATCAATACCATATTTTGTTAATTCTTGTGAAGTCGTTCTGTCTCATAAAGCGACAAAAATTCTGCTATGTAAACACATATAAACGTTGTCTGATCGGGATTTCTGAACTGTTCGCTAACTTGTCGCATGACAGCAAGCATTTCCTCCATCTTATTGGAGAATGTATCTACATTGAAATCCGTTAATCCCAACAACAAACTTATCTATGAAAGAACAATCTTTTTTCAATTTAAATAATTTGGGGAGGACACTTGACATACCTAATATGTATTAATTTTAGGAAAAATACTCAAAATAGCATGGATTAATTCTAACTTGTGTGATAAAGGGACTAATCTTCATTTTTAAACGCATTAGTTTTTCCAATCCTTTTTCAACCACTTGCGGAAACGATAGTAGCCTCAATGTGTGCCCAGTAGGTGCAGTATCAAACACCACAACAGAGAAGTTCATTTCTTTTACAAGCCTAGAACCAGCATGTAAAGGAATTAAAAAAAAAAAGAAGGAAATAGAGAATAGAAGATCTAAGATGTATCTACAATTTTAGTTTACTAGAAAGGTAGATTATCCTATTAATGTTTTACAAAAATAAGAAATATAAAAATGGCAAATTTACTTCATAACTTCTGCATAGCTCATTGCCTCATCTATACCAGGGAATGCACCAACAATTTCTTGCATAACATTTTTTCTTAATCTCATCGCTTCTCCTCCTGAAACTATATATGATGTGCCTAATATGTATAATATACTAGAATTCTTTAAAATAATTCTGCATACAATGTCATTTCTTTTGCTTCAAGTGCATAACAATTACTGCAATAGTTATTACTTATTATATGCTATTGTATTTATTTATTTTAATTATATATTTTATGTCATAGTTATGCATTTTTTAATTGTCATATTGATAATTGTTAATAAAAATTGTTTGTCTAAAGTTATTTATAATAAATATTTATATGGGTATATTATTATTTCTTACATTTCTTTTCTAATGTTGGTCACTGGTCATTTTACTTACTGTGGCGGTCTTCCGACCACACACACAATTTTCCGAGCAATCGGAGTAACGGCTCCGGCCGTACATATACCACCGGGCCAGCGGAACGGCCCCGGCGGTACGCGCGCCGCGCGCGCGCTCGCCGATCACGCGCCACGCGCGTGGGCCCAACGTGCGGCCCGCGAATCTATACGAGAGTGCCGCCAACAGATGGCATATTTACTCGTATTTAAAATTCAACCACGAAGGATATATAAGGCCGTGCGGCGAGGGCCTAGACAGCTTTCGACTGCTATCCAAGCTCAGTGCCTGATAGTAGAAGAAGGGGTTTTGCATTTGTAACCTTGCCGTCGTCTTGCCGCCTCTTCGGCCACCACCGATAATATCATATTTATATGAACAACAGAAGAATAAGCAACTAACCTCTTCATATCAATTTGTGTTATACAAACTATTCCTACTAATACCCTCCCCACTACCCTTACTCTAAAAAATAAGTGCAGACCGCACGTGCACTCTTGAAAGAAATACTTTATAATCTATAATAAAAGTCTATGATAAACATCTCTTCCTAGAAAAGTAAAGAGGACATTGGCGACACGATAATTGACCATAAATTAATCAACGCTCGCCTATGCAGGGCAAGACGATGTGTTTATAAACATATCCCGACGAGCGCGCGCCTAAATCTCGATACTCCCTCCCCTCCTCCTTCCACCCCGGACCCACGCTGTTGGCCGCCACCCTCCCTTTACCCCGCGGACCCCTTCGCCATAAGTGCACGCTCCCCCTCTAAGGCCCCCCCCCCGCCCTCCGAGCATGGAGTACCCCGCGCCGCCGAAACCCCTCGCCCCCCCCCCCCCCCCCCTCGGAGCTCCGTAGTTAGAACCGGTGTAGTATACCTACTCCGGACCGCGGATTTCCAAGATTGCTCCGACACCTACGCCGACGAAAACCGCGTTCGAGGTCCCTCGCGCTTGAAGTCGACCGCCCACCGAAAACAATAATTACGCCGGGTCTCTCGCCACGGCTTACAAAAACCGCGAAAGGTAATTGTTCAGTTCACACCCCTCATCTCCGATTTTGATGAACTTAGATTTAATCGACGCGTTTTTGCTCAAAACGACCGAATCTGGCAGAAAATAGTGTCGCTCTGCCCCGCGAAGCGAGATATTGAACGTTAAAGTTGACGACTCTCAGGTTATGATTCCTGTCATACCGACGAGATGTAGCAACTGGTAGCGACATAAACATGCCTCGCGGGGGCATATGCGCATGCTCGTGGCCACATGCGCATGCGCAGTGGCCGCACGCGCATGCAAAAGTGCGCGAATTTCAGACTTATGTACATTTATAATGCATATCGCTTGACTTTTGATGATGAATATATCGCAGCCACATGGTGTACACACACACACACACACACACACGGGGGGAGGGTGCAAGGGGGGGCCTTTGGCGGGAAGGGTGCCAAAGGCCCCCCCTTGCACCCCCTCCGCAGGTAGTCAGGGTGGACTTTGCTTTACAACTTAGCATGTACTTTGTAAGTTGTAAAGCAAGGTTCACTCTGCCTCCCGGCGGAGGGGGTGCGGGAAGGGGTCCGAAGGCCACCCTTGCACCCCCCGCGCGTGTGTGTGTGTGTGTACACCATGTGACTGCGACATATTCATCATCAAAGTCAAGCGATATGCATTATAAGTATACATAGGTTTGAAATTCGCGCACTTTTGCATGTGCGTGCGGCCACTGAGCATGCGCATGTGGCCACAGAGCTAACAGAGCATGCGCAAGTGGCCGCGGGGCATGGTTAATAGTCGCTACATCGCGTCGGTATGACAGGTTTCATAACCTGATCGTCAACTTTAACTGTTAATATCTCGCTTTGCGGGGCAAAGCGACATTTTTTTTCTGCCAGATTCGGTCGTTTTGAGCAAAAACGCGTCAATTATAAGCCTAAATTCATCAAAATCGGAGGTGAGGGGTGTAAACTGAAAAGTTACCCCACGAAATATATAGCGTGTTGACAGCGGAGCGGGAGCGTGACCCCTCGCAGTCCGCTCGTGGCTTTACAACATAATTTTTGGGCGACCTCACCGTTACGCTGCTCCTTGCGCCTTGTCCTCGCCGGCTTGGTCTCCTCGCTCGCTCTAGTCGGTGGTCTCTCGGGCCGGGATTTCTCACAATAACGCACGCACGGCGACACGACACACGAGTCTTGGCGGATCGGCGGTTTGCACGGAAGAGAATGAGCGACGTCGCACTCGATCGCGAGTCGATCTCCTCATTCCCCGACGGGGTTGAGCGGCCGAATTGCGCGCCGGCCGGGGGTCATTGACGTCGCGCGTGATCGTATTCGATCCGCGCGGCGCAACGCCGTAAACATCGAAGGTGCCTTGCACCCCTTGCTAGACTCTCCGGGCCCGCTCCGGGCCTGATCTCCTCCGGAGGAGAGGACGTCCACGCGGTCGGCCCCGGTCGCTTGCTCCTTCCCCGAATCCGACAACTTGACCCTCCGGACGTCCGCGGTTCGTGACTCCGCTGCTCGGGGCGCCTCGCGTGCTCGCGACGGCGCCCGTGACCGCCCCTGCTTGGCTTTCGCGGGATTCCTCATCCCCCGCCTCTCGTCTTGCCTCGCCTCGCCGCTCCTTGCGGGTCTCTACCGGGTGGGCCGCAATCCTTGCCGACAGCCGATTTCCGGCGGCTCGGTGTCCTCCCTTTCGATCGGCGGGGCGCCGCTTGGAAAACAATTAAACCAAATAAGTAATCGCATTCTTAACGCGAATTAACGCCCCTTGGAGATCTCGACGCCCCGCTTGCTCCCGGCCCGCCGTCGGGCGCGAACCCCGCGCCCTGCGACGGCGGCGGAGCCGCTGCCACGCGCGGCAATGCCGCAACGTCACAATATATTAGAATATTTTTTATGTAAGTTGAACTATTTTATGTACAAATGTTTGTATCAATAATGTTTCATAAATAAAAACTTTTTGTGAAACATACAACATATTTGTTTGTTTTATCGCGATCTTTTTTAATGTACTTGAATTATAATAATTTACCTTTTGAATCGCGATAATTTATTAAAATTATTTTGCATTAAATAAAATTTTTTATGTATTGCACAATGTCTGCGAAATAGAAGTAAAATAAAATTTTTTACGTTTAATAAAAAATTCCGTTAGATTGTACTAGATTAAACGTTAAACTTCTCAGCGTCACGAGATTAACGACGAGCAAAAGGCTAGCCTTATTGCAAAAGGACTGATTTTGCAATAAGGCTGCGACATATACAGGGTATACCACAACTCGCGACCGAAATTTTACTGACATATTCCTGACTTAAAAATAAGACAAAAATCCTAATACAAAAATGTCGAGAATATAATACTTTTCAAATAAGAAGCATTTACAGTAGACGAATCAGATAGTCCGAAGTTTGCGCGCTCAGGGACGATACATCGCACAGTCATAGCGGATGCTCTTGCGCTCATTATAATGAAAATTATGTTTATACGAGATTTATGGCACGCTGTTTTGCTACTTATTAATAAGATTTTTTTGATCCAAAAAAAAAATTACCAGTTGATTTAAAGTAAAATAGATAGTTTTTTGGAACCATTTCTGTTATGTCATAACATAATAAAAATTAATTAAAATTATGTTAACATAAAATTAATTCAAAATACAAAAATCTTATTAATAAATAGCAAAACGGCGTGCCATACACAGAGAAAGATACAGCTTGATGTGGAATTTCTTTTATGTCGTCATAATTTTAATTCATATTTTTATGTCATGACATATTAATGTATTTTTGTTATGTCGAAACATAATAATAATTGGAGGAATAAAAATTATGTAAGCTGTCATGATAATTCAATGAATTAAAATTATGCTAAATTATGCCGATGGACTTTTTTTTCTGGGGGTACATAAAAGAATATGTTTATCGTAATCCGATAAACAATCGGGAGGAGTTAGAAGGACGGATTGTAGAATCAATTGCTTCCATTATTCCCGAAATAATCCACAATGCTGGAACAAATTTAATTCGACGGGCCCGTCTTTGTATAGAATTGGGAGGAGGACATTTTGAACACATGTAATAAATAAATAAATGTTGTTATGCAAGTAAATCTCTGTGGCACGCCGTTTTGCTATTTAATTTACCATCATAAAAATTCTACCAAATTTAATTGCTACTCAAGGAAAAGAAATTATTATTAGACATACTTATAATTCATCGAGTTATTATTAAGCTATTACATAATTAAAAATGCATAATTAAAATTATGTCTAGAGAAAATATTAATTCTGAATTTATTTTGTTATGACATAAAAATTTTTCGGGAATTACAATTATGTACATTATGTAACTATTTCTCAAATTTTTATTATGTAGACACATAATTTTATTTCTTGAATTTCTATTATGTACGTAATTGTAATTCACAAATTTTAATTATGTACATAATTTTAATTTTTGAATTTCTATTATAGACATAATAAAAATTCAAGAATTAAAATTATGTACATAATGAAAATTCTCAATAAATATTATGTCTTAACATAATAAAAATTTCTTTTAATTTAAAATTTAATATAAAATCTAGGATTAAAATAGCAGAAACACGTAATTCTAATTTTCAATTTTCATTATGTCATGGCATAATTTCTATTCACCAAAATTTTTATTATGTTGTAGCATAATTTTCATTCATTGAATTATTATGACAGCTTACATAATTTTTATTCCTACAATTATTATTATGTTTCGACATAACAAAAATACATTAATATTATGTCATGACATAAAAATATGAATTAAAATTATGACGACATAAAAGAAATTCCACATCAGGCTGTATCTTTCTCTGTATATGGCACGCCGTTTTGCTACTTATTAATAAGATTTTTGTATTTTGAATTAATTTTATGTCAAGACAAAATTTTAATTAATTTATATTATTTTATGACATAATAGAAATGGTTCCGAAAAACTATCTACTCCAGTTTAAATCAATTGTTAATCTTTTTTTAGATTAAAAAAATATTATTAATAAGTGGCAAAACAGCGTGCCATAAATCTCGTAGTATGGTGTATCCTTCATGTTTTAAATACAGACATTGAAGATAAAGAGAGTGTATATATTAATTATAAAACATGAAGATATTGTAGAAAATGGTCTTATTTAAGTTTATTCCAAGAATATGACTCCTTTATCTTAAATGCTAAGATTATTTCTGAACAAAATAAAATAATCTTATATGTGTCAAAAATATTATTTTTTTCTTGCATTGTAAACATTTCGAATAAATCACTGTATATTATATATTTAAAAAAAACATTAATCATATTATTTAATATATCTGTGTTTTTTAATCTTTTTACAAGATAGGAATATATTAATTAATAACTATAGGTGCCTTGATATATGTATAATCGTTTTAATTTTTGTTTTAATTTACTTTATCATAATATTATGATAAAGTAAATTAAAACGAAAATTAAAACAATTATACATATATCAAGGCACCTATAGTTATTGTTTTTAAATAAGTTTTCATATATTTTATAAAATATCTATTCTGTGTTTGCAGTGCTGCAGCAGCCATGTCGATTTCACGTTTCACGTAATATTTTCATTTTTCACAGTTCACATTTCACTTTTCACAATTCACACTAAGGGAAAAGTTTCATGATCGCTGCCGATGGATCAAATTGGAAGCCACATGATAGGTCACGTATTTGCTGTGACCATTTTATTGGAAATAAAACGTCAGAAGATTCTCGTAGTCCCAGCGACAATCCCACAATTTTTCCAACTACTATTTATAAAAAGAAAAATTTAATAAGATAATTATAAAAAAAAAATACTTTAGAAAATATTGTTATTGCGCGATATAAACGTTTTTTAAAAAGATCGAGTTTTAAATTGAGGACTATTGTAATCTTGCAGTTCAGCAAGGTTCTTTACATAACGCTCGTTCTGAGTAACTTTATTCGGCCGCGTGCAAGACTCATGACATTAAATTCTCATTGAGAAATAAACCGAGCGCAACTTTGGCAATTTCGTAGAAGAAAGAAATAATGTACATCTGACCTTATTTTGATATAAAACTTTGATTGAGCATAGATAATGCATATAATTTATGCGGCATATCCAATGATCATGCTCATTTACGACCGCTTGGTCAAATTATATTATAAGAAAATCATAACGATTTGTATTTGGTTACCTTTAAACTCTTATATCTCAAAAACTACTGTTTGAAATACAAATTTACAAATCACTTTTTTACTTAATTTTTTGAGAACTTTCTTGCTATAATATTTTGAGTTGCGAATTTTGGGACACTGTATATTTTTTTAAATAATATCATTTTATTGCTCGTATATTGGCCGCTTTTCTATTGTTAGCATTTCCTTAGATCGAGCGAAATTATTTATTTATTAAATTTTTAACTATTTTGTTAAATTATTTTTTATTTTTTTACGTAAAACGCGCGCGTTATAACGCATGGCAACGCGTGCATGGAAACCAGGAGTAAACATCCAAAAGTGTAACAAACTAAACAAACTGCACCAGAACCAATAACTACCACCGATAGCAACTGGTACATGGTGTAAGTCGTGATAGTTCTCCGATTTTCTGACTAGAACTTGAGCCCAAACAAGTCGCGAGCTGTCGTTCGTAGTAATTAACATATTTGTGAGAGCCTTCCTGTAATTACGTGTGTTTTCGAGACAATGGTTCGACGAAAACCCGTGCCCAGGTTATTTCTAATTTCTGTTTAATTTTCCGTGTATTTCTTGCTTTTTACGTTTATAACGATTATTTTATTTATTGGTGGAATAATTATAATTATGTTAAAAAAACAATATTAATAATACTGCCAGTTATTACGTATATACATATATGTCGTAGCCAGATTACAAAATCCGCCGTTTTATAAAACATTTAGATCTAGGCATTTTATAAAATGCGGCCACATTTTAAAATTATGGTTAAAAATAAAATGTTTTACAATTTGGCTAAGAATTTCAGACGTTTTATAAAACGCTAACAAGAGCGACCCGCCACATTGTTAAACGCAACGATTTGTACATCGTTTTAGAATCTGGCTGATTTGTTTCAGTCATTTTATGAACTGTCTTTATAGAATAACCATTTATAAAAAAATAATAGGTAATTATATTATAATATTAATAAATAATTATGTGTATTTTTAAATGAGAAAATTTTCAGACTTGTATATAAACACATTTATTACGATTAAGATTTTATAAAAAGTAACATCAGCCAATTGGTTTGGATTGCACAAAACACGGAACGTTGTTAAAAACCCGCCGTTCATAAAATGACTGAAATAAACTAGCCAGAATCTAATAAGGATGTACAAATCGTTGCGTTTGACAATGTGGCGGGTCGCTGTTAGCGTTTTATAAAACGACTAAAATTCTTGGCCAGATTGTAAAACATTTCATTTTCAAGTATGATTTGAGAATGTGGCCACACTTTATAAAATGCCTAGACGTTTTTAAAACGGCGGACTTTGTAATATGGCTGATACATATATATTATATTTCTGCAGTTATTCATGTAACATATTATTAATTAATTATTAATATTATAACTTAATTGGTATTTTTATCTGATCATATATCTGTGATATATATATTTATTTAAAATATATATTTCAGACCGTTGGACAAGCCTTCTGAGAAAGGAGCAACAAAAGGAGGAGCAAGAAAAGACAAGGTAAGCGACATGTTGCTAGATCAAACAATTGCATAATTAAATTAAGTGCATTAAATCGTGCTACAAGTATTTATATATCTATAACGCATACTGTAATATGTTTATTATATTGTTGCCATATTATGCTTTTTTACATGTCAGACAACTGTGCTAGTTGACAGACGTAGAAGGAAGAGTCATGTGCTGCAGGAAATTAAACATCTAAGAAAAACCACACACTGTCTCATACCTAAACTACCTTTCGCGCGTTTAGTCAGAGAAATTATCCTCGACATATTCCCCAACGAAGACATCACCAGGTAAATATAACGCTATTCTATGGATGTTATAAAATCACAGATTCTCTCTCAACTATATGTGCATATTTATTTTTAAGATCATGTATTAATTAATTAAGAGAAGAGCAACTTTGTTTTACATGTCCATACTGAAAGAGCTCAATGCTTTATGTAAAAAATCATGAAATAAGTACTACTGTTTTATATTACATGAGTACCTACAGTAAAATTTTCATATATATTATGCTCTTTCTCTTTTAGTAGAATATACTAGATAACTAGATATATATATTTTTTAAATTATTTATTAGAATTTTATATAGAGTGAAAAAAATATAAGCTTTAATGGAATCCTTACGGTATTCGATAGATTAGGAGTTGATTATAGAATTTACTTGTAGAATACAATCCATGGCTCTCGAAGCCTTGCAAGAAGCCACAGAGATGTATATCGTGCAATTCTTTGAAGATTCAGCACTGCTGGCGTCGCACGCTAAACGAGTCACTCTTATGCGAAACGATATGATTCTAATTCGCAGGTTGAGGGGCCGCGACGATATCATTAACAGATAGATAATTTCATTTCTATAAGTTTAGTTAAATCAATGTTTCAAATATCTTAAGGCAAAACAAATGTTTTTCTTCAGTTTTTTTGCTGGGTTTTTTTAAATATAATATATACTATAATGTTTACACAAAATGAACAATGATGAAAAGATATATTTTTAAAAAAGACAAAGCAATATCATTATATATAAGAATCTCGTTTTGTATCATGCTTGATTTAGAATGGGCATTTTGAATACAAAATACAGACAATGTTATTTTTAATTTAAGCCTCAGGAACAAGCAACAAGATAATCTTATCGTACTTTACGAGACGATAATCAAAATCTAAACAAAAAAAATGTATCTGTAAAGTATTTAAGATTTATGTCGACATTCATTATACGAGTATTTGCTACTTTATAAATTCAACTTCATGTGATAAATGATGTTAAGTAACTGAATCAGATGTATCCATTATTTTTATAAATTACCCAGATAGCAAAATGCTAGTAGTATGTCAGCAGTATGCTTACAGCAGATTCCGCTCCGCTGCGTCCTCATCAAGCTTCGTTCTGCCAGCACAATGTGCCAGCACGATGTGATGGCAGAAATGTAGCAGAAACGAAGCACGGTATGCCGTCAGGATATGACGCTAGAAAAATGCAGCTAATATCGAACAAAACCTGCAAAATCAATTACCGACTGCAGATGTATAGCAGAAATGGAGCATAATCTGTTGTCACAATGTGGCCGCAGAAACACGGCAGAAATAAATCAGGAAATTTGTATTTTTAAATGGCATAAATGTCGGGTTTGTAATAGTCATCGGATTTTTCATATGCAGATTAGTGGAAAAAAGCAATAAAATCAATATCGATTTAATATTAAAATCATTGCAAAAGAACTTATTGCAAAAAATATTACCCCCACCAGAGTTCGAACCTGGAATCTCCCGCATTCCATTCGGGTGTCTTAACCAATTCGACAACCGGGGCATGTGATAATATTTATTGCAATTACCGGATAATAATAATTTGAACGTGTTTAAAGTCCGACAAATAATCGGCGCGCAGTTAATATGTTGGAAACTTACGGAATGTAATTTAATCAGTTTTGCTTTCTCATAGAGGAAGCTGTTTTCGTAAAAAAAAATTTTTTTTAAATAAAAGGTCAAGGACTCTCGAAAATTTAAACAAACAAGTAAAGAGCACTGAGAGTCGACGCGGTTCTTGATGCGTTGAAATATCAGATTACTGATTTATTGATTCATTGTACATTCAATCCGTACGCAGTGATGCGAACTGCGATGCTTTTGCCCGCAGCCAGCGCGTTGGAAGGGATAGCGACGGCTCGACGCTCGGGCGTGCTCGGGCCGGGTGGCTCGGGCAGCGTCGGGCACAGTCGGGCAGCAAAAGAGCGCAAACATATGATGATGCGGGCTGTCTCTTTCTTTCCTTACAGCTATAGCTGACAAAACGCGTTAGCGGCTTATCTCGTATCTATTAGATTAAATTTTATCTCGCGTATCTCTTTGCGCACTAGACGCGAGACACTATCGTATCTCTTTATTTATAATTTATATAATTGTATAAATAATAAATGTAAAAATGACTAAAACAAGCATACAAATTATATCGCTATTTATCCCACATAAAAAATATTAACTTATTATAAACAATTGTATATAAAGAATTAAAGAAATAAAAAACAGAGAAAGCGTAAATGATACAAATCCACTCTTGGCCAATATGTACGCTTTTTTCCCAAAAACTCATGTTATTAATGTAGAAAATAAATTATTAGTAACACAAGAAAAGTGAAGTACAAAATTGAATTATATATTATTTGTTTTAGAAAAATTAATTGGATAGTACAATTACTTAGTTAATAATAAATACACGGAATAAAATAAAAGAACAAAATATTTTTGCGCAACAATATAATATATTGCATTGTATATCTTTCTCATAAAGAAATGGACAACGTACATATTGTTGCTCAACGGAAACCGCGTGAAGGTGGTGGTCTTTTCCGTCAAGAGGAAAAGTAAAAATTTTTTTCTTTAATATTAAAAAGAACAATTTTTTACATTTCCTAAGATTGCAGATAGAGCAGAGAGAGAGAGAGAGAGAGAGAGAGAGAGAGAGAGAGAGAGAGAGAGAGAGAGAGAGAGAGAGAGAGAGAGAGAGAGAGAGAGAGAGAGAAAGAGAAAACGTAGAAAGGATTGATATAAAATAAATATAAAAAGATAAAGAAGAATATAAATGATAGACAGAATAAAGAAAGAAAGACATTAGGCGAGTATTAGTTTTAAGGTCACTTGACACGATGTATAATTCGCGACAAAATTGTATATGTATCAAAAACCTTAAAAAGATTACACAAGCACATCCATATATACATATACCGCGGCGTACAAAATTCTAATCTGAAAATCCATCTGATGTAATCCAACAAAATCTTTTCTAATTCACTTTTTTCGATCCACCCCCATACTTCCACCCCATATTCCATAACACTTTTAACCAGATAGTTAAACAATGTCCATCTCCTCTAAAAATCATCTTTACATATTCTTTCACCGAGACCCCATACCTTATTAGCTGCTAATCTACCTTTCCTACCCAATTCTTTAATATGATCCGTGTAATTTCCTTTCCTGTTAAATGTGAACCCCAAATACTTAAAATTCTTTACTTCCTCTATTCTTCCCTTACCCCATTTCCAACTACTTCTACCTAACTTACCACCACCGTAAAAAATCATAACTTTTTATTTCTAATTTTATTTTATTTTTCAGTCTTTTCTACCTCTATTTCATATATAATTCTTTAAAATTTTATTGATCAGTTCTCGTGTTACACACATTTCAAATTTCGGAGAATTCGTACATACATAGAAGCTTTATAAAGCTGAGTCTAATCAACCAAATCTTGAAGAATTATATGTATATAAAATAGGGGTAGAAATGACTGAAGAACATAATAGAATTTGTTTTACTTTTTAATTATTGTTATTAATAAGTTTTATTTACATAAATATGGACTAAAGATTTTATGTTTAGTATCAATCATCCCTTGGTTTTCCCGGGCGTTTTTTCAGGAATTTCGAGATCGCTCGCTTGCGATGTACACAGAACTTCGATATTTCACTTTAAAAATGTCTGGGAAAACCAAGGGATAAAATCGGTAATCGGTAAGTAAAATATCGAAGTTCTGTGTACATCGCGAGCGAGCAATCTCGAAATTCCCGAAAAAACGCCCTGAAAAATCAAAGGATGAAGACGCTGATCGGTAAGTGAAATATCGAAGTTTTGTGCGTACATCGCGAGCGAGCAATCTCGAAAGTCCCGAAAAAACGCCCGGAAAAACAAAGGAATAAAGTAGCTGATCGGTAAGTGAATAATCGAGATTCCGTAGTAGCCTATGTTTTGCGCAAGGATATATGTAAAGAGTAACTGTGCAAAAGGAGCAACCAGGGACATTTCTAAAGAAATTAAAAATTTTTTAAAAAAAGAACCCTTTTACCGATTATCGCCAAATTCAATATCAACCTTTCTTAAATGATATTTTATTGATTAAAAAAAAATCGGCCCGATATCTCAATATTTGCTGAAGTTAATGCAACCACAAACATTTCTAAAAAAACTCAAATTTTTTTTCAAAAAGAACCCCTATACCGTTTCTACTTGCACACTTAAAAGCTATGAGGAAGCAATGTGCAAGTTGCTACTTGCACACTTAAAAGCTATATAGAAGCAATGTGCAAGTTTCTACTTGCTCACTTTTTTTATTATCCTAAAAAATCATTTTTTGAAGTCCCAATTATTAAGACTTGAGATGTTCTAACTGCAATTAAAAAAAACTGAAAAATATAACTAATCAACGAAATCTTAAAGAATTATATATGAAATAGGGGTAAAAAAAACTGAAAAATATAAGAAAATTAGAAATAGCCCGATATCTCAAAATTTGTGGAAATTAGAGCATATTTTAAAAATTCAACCTTTAAGAGCTACATCTCAAGTCTCAATATTTAGAAATGTCCCTGGTAGCTCTAACTCATGCAAATATTGAGATATAGGGCTAAATTTTTTTTTAATGCATAAAGTATTATTTAAGGAAGGATGGAATTGAATTTAGCGATAATTGGTAAAGGGCTTTTTTTTATAAAATTTTGAATTTTTAAAAAAATGCTTTTACAAAGTATGTGCGAGGTGATTGCACGGTGATGCGAGATAGTTTTCCGGAATGTACGTGTTCGGCCTACGGCGGTACTTGACGGGACGCTTTTGTATCGCGGTTGAGGGGCGCGATTGATGGCCCGCGCGGGGCGTCGCGGAAAGACAAGTAGCGCGTATAAGTGGGCGGCGCTTAGTTAACCGAATTCGGGTAAACACCTGAGTGTGGCGCGAGGCGTGTACGGCACGCGGAGCGATTAGGCGTACACTATATTGGCGCGAGGCGGGTACAGTACGCGGGGCTGTACGGGCGAGCGCGTTGTAATGGCGTGTGGAATACGCGACACGAGGATCTTGACAGGATGTCAGGATGCTGCGTGCAATCGGGAACACCCGACTGGGAGGAGTACTCTCCTCCGCAGTGCACGTAGACGGCAACCGGGAACACCCGGCAGGACGGAGCACACTCTGTCCGGTGCACGTCAAGGGAAAGACCACGGCCGGGTACGCCCGGCGTACAGAGAACGCTCTTGTACAAAACGTGGACTTTGCGTGTGATAAACGGTGGTACCGGTTACCGAGAACTCTCGGAAGAGACGAGTACGCTCAACCTCGCCGGTACGACCGGGGCTTTCAGGATAGCGGTGTCGGCGTACGGGAACTCCCGAATAAAGGCTGAGTACGCTCAACCTCGTCGACACGGCTGGTGATCTGCAAGGAGCAGGATCGGGACTGGAAGTCGTGAGCAGCGGACAGGTCTGGTCGGACTGCTGGCACACGACGGAGTCTGCCAATTAGGCAAATTCGTTGCCTTTTTATACCCCCGGGGCTCGTTAATTCGGTAGCGGGGGGTATCGCTTACGCGGAGCCGCACGTGGCGGGGATGTCGGGCCGGAGTAGGGGCGCCGAGCGCTCCGACGTCGCGAACGCGTTCGATATTGTTCGGACGCTCTCGGATATCGATCGGTCGCTCCGAATCGATATCCGAGGCGGCGGCGAGTGCGCCGACTTTCGTTATAGTTTAAAAAATGTGTGGGGGCATTCCGCCCCCTTTTCTCGCCCGACGGATGGTCGGCCGGGCGGCTCGGCTGGTGGACGGCCGGAACGATGCATATCAGGGGTGCATCGTTACATCACCCCCTCCTTTCAGAGTGCCTGAACCTAGAGGCACATTCGGGATTCTGGTCTGGTCTGGTCTGGTCGTCCTCGTCGTGTCCGGCATCTGGTCGGTGGGGTGTGGTCCTTTGTCCTGCGTGTTTCGGCGGTCGTCTTTCTGACGGTTTTGGCGAGATGCCATTTCTTGCTTGATCGTCAACCCTTTTGCCTCAAACACGCAACGACAGGGTTTTGCAGCACCGCAGGAGGCCCCGTTAGGTTTCGGGGTCCTTCCCGTCGAAGTGGTAGCCCTCCTTCTCTGACTGGGTCCATCCCCTTTAGGCGTTGACCCTCGGATAGCGTATCCTCCGGTGGATGGACGGTTGTAACGAGCGTGGGCGTCGGCTTCGGTGACGGAACGGCCGCGGCGGGCACGGATTGATCTATGGTATTACGGACGGGACGAAATACATACATACGGTTACGCGGCGGATCGGGCATTTTACCGGACTGGAACGGCGCAGATATATACAATATAATTCCAGCTAAGAACGGAAATACATACAGGTACGCGGCGAACCGGACATCGGGTCGGTTCGGTCGGCGCGAATATATATACATCGGTACGGTTCGGATCGTCACGGACATTTCATCGGAAATCGGCCCGGACGTTAAATCGGCAGGTACGCGTGGATCATCACGATACGGCACGCGGGATCGGAGCGGTTGCGGTAGCGACGTCTCGTTTTATCGGTACGGTACGACGCGGTCATCTATCGGACGGGCCGGACGTTTGATTCCGACGCGCGGATCATCACTTGCGACTCAGTCGTGGTGTCGCGGGTATTACGGCGCTCGCGGGCGTGGACCCGAGGAGGGTTCCGTTCGACGCGGTATTCGTAGACATCTCGGGATGTTCGTCAAAATATTGGCGTAATCTCTGTCGGAGTACGTCGATGCTGCCTTCGGTGTCGAGACCGTATTTCCGGAGTTCGTTGCTTAATTCGGTTTTATTAAGACGGTAATATTCTTTATGCATTTATACTTATTTCGCGAACGTCTCTTCCTAACAGTCAGGTCCCTGTTCGGGCGCCATAAAACAACCTGTCTCCCGATGCGCGGATCGTAGCTCGCGGCTTGGTCAGGGTCGAGAAAGAGGCGCGGAGGAAGAGACGAGATAACGGTATCTGGATTTTACTGAAAGTTTATTATTATAAACTGAAATGGTTAGATTTACAATATTAAGCGAGGCGACAGCCTCAGTATCGTTATTACAAATGATCGAATTAGTTGCGCTGTTAATACAAGTATTAGTTCGCTTTTACAAAGTATGTGCGAGGTGATTGCACGGTGATGCGAGATAGTTTTCCGGAATGTACGTGTTCGGCCTACGGCGGTACTTGACGGGACGCTTTTGTATCGCGGTTGAGGCGCGATTGATGGCCCGCGCGGGGCGTCGCGGAAAGACAAGTAGCGCGTATAAGTGGGCGGCGCTTAGTTAACCAAATTCGGGTAAACACCTGAGCGTGGCGCGAGGCGTGTACGGCACGCGGAGCGATTAGGCGTACACTATATTGGCGCGAGGCGGGTACAGTACGCGGGGCTGTACGGGCGAGCGCGTTGTAATGGCGGGTGGAATACGCGACACGAGGATCTTGACAGGATGTCAGGATGCTGCGTGCAATCGGGAACACCCGACTGGGAGGAGTACTCTCTTCCGCAGTGCACGTAGACGGCAACCGGGAACACCCGGCAGGACGGAGCACACTCTGTCCGGTGCACGTCAAGGGAAAGACCACGGCCGGGTACGCCCGGCGTACAGAGAACGCTCTTGTACAAAACGTGGACTTTGCGTGTGATAAACGGTGGTACCGGTTACCGAGAACTCTCGGAAGAGACGAGTACGCTCAACCTCGCCGGTACGACCGGGGCTTTCAGGATAGCGGTGTCGGCGTACGGGAACTCCCGAATAAAGGCTGAGTACGCTCAACCTCGTCGACACGGCTGGTGATCTGCAAGGAGCAGGATCGGGACTGGAAGTCGTGAGCAGCGGACAGGTCTGGTCGGACTGCTGGCACACGACGGAGTCTGCCAATTAGTTTTTTTTTTTTTTTTTTTTTTATGTTGATCCGTTGTCCCACGATGCGGTACCCAGGAACTTGCCTACAACCCGCATATAGCATAAGTACATCAAGTAAGTAAATTGATAAGTAGTTCTTGGAAGAGCGTTTCATTCCAGAGTGAAGCATTTGGGAAAAACTTGCAAAAAAACCCATTTTATGTCAAGCAAATAAAAAGGGAAGACAGGAATAAGGGTAAAAGGAAATTAATATATTAAAAATATATTACATCTAGTCAAGTAAGAAATGCTTGGGCAATCTGCATTTAATTTTCATAGGAATATCTTCAACGTTGTAGTTGCCAACGTCGCGAATAAGCGGGTTATCATGCTCCGGTTTATACACTTTATTAATCATATCGGTAACAGCTATATTAACAGGCCGAATCTGAGCCTGAACATGAAGGTCAGTGACCCGAGTGCCCCGAGGCAAATTGAGAATAATTCGGAGGAATTTATTTTGCATTATTTGCAATTTTTTAAAGTAAGTTTTACCCACAGGAGCCCACACAGGAGCGGCGTAGAGCAAAACTGGTCTGACACAAGTCTTATATAGAAGTAATTTATACTTAAGTAGGAGATCGCTCCCCTTTGCGATAAGAGGATAAATCCTCTTCAGAGCACCATATGTTTTGGAAACTCTGTCATTAACAGCAGGGCCCCATCTAAGACCCGAATCAATTTTAACTCCTAGGTATTTGACAACCTTGGACCATGGAACATCGAAATTTCCCATCTTAATCAATGGAGGCAGCGGGAATATCTTGCGGGTAATAATAATCGCCTCTGTCTTTTCATTGTTGATGACCATCCTCCATTCCCGTAGGAATCGGACGATGTCATCAACATGTTCCTGTAACCTAAGGACAAGCAGTGCCGGACACCACGACGACGTGTAAACGGCGGTGTCATCCGCGTACACCGCCAAGCGAGTTTTAGGATTTTTAGGTATATCATTGATGAAGATGTTAAACAACACGGGTCCCAGGATGGAGCCCTGCGGTACCCCAGTGGGTACACCAAAAACGGAAGACTGACCTCCCTCAAAGCAAACGAAAAAGGAACGATCCTGAAGATACGAACGTAATATCTTAATAATGAATAGTGGCAAGCTCAAAAGATTTAACTTATACAATAGAGCCTTGTGCCAGACAGAATCAAAGGCCTTCTGAATATCCAATAGCACCATAGCCGAGCTACGCTTTTTATTGATTTCCATAGCGAAATCCTCCGTTACTCTGAGAAGCTGCTGAACAGTAGAATGTCGCGGTTTAAATCCAAATTGTTCATTAATTATAATTCTATTTTCAGATAAAAATGAATTTATTTGCGTTAACAAAACTCTCTCATAGACTTTGCTCAGTGAGCTCAAGAGGCTGATTGGTCTGTAATTTACAGGAGAGGATTGAGACTTGCCAGGTTTGGGAAAGGCAAGGACTTTGGCAGTCTTCCAGCAGGATGGAAAGTAACACAAGCAGAAGGAAAATAATATTATATAATAAATTTGTAAAATTATCTTATAAGATGAATTTTTAAGCATAGAGGTGGTGACCTTGTCTGAACCAGGAGCTTTATTATTAGGAAAAGTTTTGATAATATCATAAATTGAACGGGGAGTAATAAACTCGAGATTACAATTTGGCGAGGAGTTATCCAAAGTATTAACAAATTCGTCAACCTCAGCTTCGTGAGGAGAGGTGAGACCGTCAGCGTCCTGGTAAACTTTATAGAAGTTTTGTGCTAAAAGCTGAGCCTTTTCAACAGGATCGTAAGCAAACGAATTACTATCCAAGGAGAAGGGAGGCGCAGGAGTTTTGTTTCTTTGGAGGGATTTAGTTAGGCTCCAGATACTATTATCACTAACTTTGGCCCTCGATAACCGTTCAGACCACTTTTTATTTTCTGCATCACAAATCATATTATTAATAATAGATGTAAGAACATTACGATATCGCTTAAACCTCTCCAAACCAAAACGCTGAAATTTACGGCGATAATAATTTCGAAGCTTAATATGTTTATCCAGATCCGCAGCCACTGAAGGATCGTCAGTGATGGAATTTAGGTTGTAATCTAATAATTTCGACGATTGCCTAGAGGCGCGACATAGAAACTGCTGTAAATTATTTATACAAAGATCAATCTCGGTTTCGTTAGAAAAATTATGAGTTATCTTCCATCGCAAAGTAGAAGACTTATACTTGTTCCAGTTCACTTTATAATGTTTAAAAGTTTTTCTCTCAATGGAGGAGCTGTCAAGAGTCAATAAGATAGGAAAGTGATTGGAGGATAAATCATTCACAGTGAGGCATAAGTAATTATTGTTAATATTTTTGGCTACAAACAAATCAATATTCGAAGGATATCTATTTGGAAGTTTATGAGAATAGGTTGAGCTATGAATTAAATTAAAATTGTTATTATTAATGAAGTTAAGCAGATGAACACCACGACTGTTATTCGAAAAATTATTCCAATGACGATGCTTGGCATTAAAATCTCCTCCAAGCAATACTTGATGGTGATCTTTGAATACATCCGCGAGGAGATTGACATCGAACTTGACACTGGGAGAGATGTACGCAACACCCAGAGTGAAATTCAAACCGGACATTAGCCTGACCAGCAGCAGCTCACAGCCATCCAGAACTGGGGCAGGAAGCGTATGGAAGCGCAACGAGTCACTGACGATGATGGCCAAGCCCCCACCCTGAACACGCGGGAGATCAGAGCGAATGATTTTATAACCCGAAAATTTCAGCTTTGTGCTAGAATGCAGCCATGTTTCCGTGACCATGGCAACGTCAACATTATTGGTAAGGAGAAAATGATGAAATTCCGAACTTTTATTATTTATACTTGTGGCGTTCCACAAGCAAATCTTAAGCGGCTTAGTGAGTGGAGGCATTTCAAAGACCCTCGGCTGCCTCAACGAACGCCTGCAGTCTGCTAAGACCATCAGAGCAGGTGGCCAACTTTTTATTCAAATCTCTAATAACTGAGAGCATTGTATTAATATTCACTAATTGGTTAAGTTTCTTGATCTCAGAAACAAGGCAATTAAAATTGGCCACGTCCTCTGACGCAGCAGAGCGCACATTGCTACGGGTATTATTCAGCGCTTCAAGGTACGTTTTCGGAGGTAAATATTGTGCAGGTTTATTTACCCTAGAGGCAGCCGGAGTATCCGAAAGCAAAGGAGTATTTACAATTGAGGAAGGGAGAAAAGCGTGCAAGTTTTTGCTGTTAGCATGCGGGTTGTTTGCTAGTCCAGAGGGTCGATTCAAGGCCGTCCGCTTCTCAAGAAATCTCAAGTACGACGGGCATTGAGAGAAACTAGCCGGATGGTCCCCGGAACAATTTACACACTTAGCCGGAGAGCTCAAATCCTTCTTGCAACTTGATGTTATGTGATTTTCAGCACATTTCACGCAACGAGGCCTCTTAAAGCAATTCGTAGAAGTGTGGCCAAAGGCCTGACAGCGATAACATTGTAGTACAATTTTTCTATTGATATATTTGTCCCAGTATATCCGTGAATAGAATAAGAATCTGATTTTCCGTAATTGGGACAGAGAGAATTTAGCACTCAGATTAATTTTATAAGTAGCATACAGGCTGTTCTCATCATTAAGCATCGTACATGAGTTTACTTCTATGCCAAGTTTCTTCAATTCGTTTGTAATTGTGAGGTTAGGAATGTTTGGCAGACCCTTTAAGGTGACCGTGGTCGTTTTCTCCTCCGGCAGAGAGTAGGTATGAAATGCGTAATTGCTTGCGATTGCGAACTTCTTGAAAGCAGTGTAATCGTCAATTTTGAAAAACTGGATTTTAACTTGATTACCTAGATACTTGACATTGAAATTCTCTCCGACATCCATCTTTAATGAGTCAATAAAAGCAGTGTAGTTCGTAATTTTCGAAGCAAGATAAATAGGAGGAGGCTTCCTAGTATTTTTCGGATTGGTATGATCCTGAATCGCCTCATCACTAGCTTTTTGTGCATGCATAGGATTGCTTTCGGGGTCGGAAACATGCAGTCCCGAGCAAGCCTCCCCGTTCTCATCATCTAAGTCAACCGCCTCAGCCAAGGATTGGAAGCGATTAATGGAGACAAATTTACCTTGAGTAAAGGAGTCAGTATCCTCTATGCGAGGAAGTTTGTCAGATCCTGAGGATGCAGTCAGCGCCCCATCGTCGTTTACCTTTCGCTTGAGCGAAGATTTCGTGAGCTGCCTGCCCTCCGAGTTGGAGGGGTGTCCAGACAAGGAATCCAGCTTCTTCTCCACACCGATGCAAGGCAAGGAGCCACAGGAGTCGGAGAAGGCACCGCCCGCACTGAAGTCGCAAAGAGAGCACCAGTCCCAATATCAAGCGTGACGCAGCGAACCAGACTATGCTCCACCGCAGCAGTCTCTGCCAATTAGGCAAATTCGTTGCCTTTTTATACCCCCGGGGCTCGTTAATTCGGTAGCGGGGGGTATCGCTTACGCGGAGCCGCACGTGGCGGGGATGTCGGGCCGGAGTAGGGGCGCCGAGCGCTCCGACGTCGCGAACGCGTTCGATATTGTTCGGACGCTCTCGGATATCGATCGGTCGCTCCGAATCGATATCCGAGGCGGCGGCGAGTGCGCCGACTTTCGTTATAGTTTAAAAAATATGTGGGGGCATTCCGCCCCCTTTTCTCGCCCGACGGATGGTCGGCCGGGCGGCTCGGCTGGTGGACGGCCGGAACGATGCATATCAGGGGTGCATCGTTACAATATATTTAATTGGCGCAATTTAAAGATATCATTTCTTTTTTTTCGAAATAAATATATTACTTTGATTTTTTCAAAGTAAAGATATTATTTGGATTTTTTCGAGGTACAAAGATAAGTACTTTGATTTTTTCAAGGTACACCACGCGTGCTTGGCGTCTTTTTTTTACCTTTTTGTAAAAGGTAATTTTGTACAGATATCACCCCTTTTTGTTAAAGATACATCAAACGCCTTAATGTCTATCGATATCGACATTTATGTCTGATAAAATCAAATGTAAATATTTTTTGTATTATAACTTACACGAATTATATCTGAGAATTTGACATCCTTAAATGTGCAGTGTAGTTTGTATAAATTTATAAATCATTTAAAAAATTAAGACAAAATATGAATATATTAGGCAAAGTCAAGTTTGTCGAGAGCACATTATGCAGTGTTTGCTATAAATAAATTTTGTCGAAAGAAAAACAGATTTGATACAGAATTTGGCATGTACAATGCTATTGGCAGAATGTTATAGTAGATAATATATGTATATAGTAAAGTTTGTTAACAAAATAAGGCAATTAATAATTTATAATACAAACTGCACTGCAAATTTAATTAAGGATGTCACTGTCAAATATAATTTTTATGTTACAATACAAAAAATATTTAGATTTAATTTTATCAGATATATTCGATAGTCATTATTAGAGAAAGAGAGAGAGAGAGAGAGAGAGAGAGAGAGAGAGAGAGAGAGAGAGAGAGAGAGAGAGAGAGAGAGAGAGAGAGAGAGAGAGAAAGAGAGAGAGAGCGGGAAACGCGAACGGGAAACGCGAGCGTGACCGCGAGAAAGAGTAATACGTACGATAGATATAGGGTGCATTCGGGGAGACGCTATTAACGCTATAAATGCAAACGCTATAAACTACGTTCGGGGAGCCAATAGCGCGATAACGATAGCAAGCTCCCCGAACGCAGCTTTAGAATAAAATTGCAATATGGCCAATGATGCGAGTTGTGCTAGTGCCAAGTGTGAATAACAAACGAGTTTTTATTTTAACTTTATTTATTGAGTTTTATGCTATTATTTTATCTACAACTTTTATTTGATCATAATTACACAGCAAATAGAATACTATCTACATAACCTGTATCATCAATTATTTACCATTCTTTGCACGCGCAGCATCTTCTGGAGACAATTTGATAGAATAATTTATTCCATTTTCTTCATCAAACAGATTTAAAACAACCTGTAGTCTCGAAGCTCGGATCGTAGCTCGCGGCGTGGTCAGGGTCGAGAAAAAGGTGCGGAGGAAAGAGCGCTTATACTCGGGTTTATACTCGAAGATCTGGTTTAAAGATAATTTATTCGCTTTAATCAAATAACTGGTTTACATATAGTTTACACGGCGAATACGTGTACGTGTTACAATCTGTATTAAATAACTGGTTTACATACAGTTTATACGGCGAGTTCGTGTACGTATTACAATCTGTATTTGACAGCGCAAGGCGGGGCGTCGTTAGTTTCCCGAATTTACGGAAACGGCTCGCGGCGGTAGCTAGCGGGATGTTTCGGCTCACGATCGATGGGCGCGTCGATAGTCTACGCGGGGCGGCGCTAGAAAGTGAAAGTACCGCGGTGAGTGGGCGGCGCCTAATTTCGGGGATTCGCGTAAATGTCTTAGAAAGGCGCGAGGCGTACACGCGGCGCGGGTAGGTGCGCGATATGATGACACGAGGCGTGTATAATTCGCACGGGCGAATGCGTACAAATGGCGAAAGATACGCGGCACGAGGATCGTGGAAATAATGCCAGGAAGCTGCGTGTAATCGGGTACACCCGACTGGGAGGAGTACTCTCCTCCGCAGTACACGCGGACGGTAACCGGGAACACCCGGCAGGACAGAGCACGCTCTGTACAGTACACGTCGAGGAAGGCAAAAGGCCACGGCCGGGTACGCCCGACGTATGGAGAACGCTCCGTACAAGACGTGGACTTTTTAACGGGCGAGAAACGGTGGCACTGGTAACCGAGAACTCTCGGAAGAGACGAGTACGCTCAACCTCACCAGTGCGACCGGAAATCAGGAAAAAGCGGTGTCGGCGTACGGGAACTCCCGAATAGAGACTGAGTACTCTCAACCTCGTCGACACGGCTGGTGATTGCTCGGAGCAGGATCGGGACTGGAAGTCGTGAGCAGCGGACAGGTCTGGACGGATTACTGTCTCACGACGGAGTCTCTCATTAGGCAAATTCGTTGCCTTTTTATACCCCCCAGGGCTCATTACTTCGGTAGCGGGGGTTTGACGCGAAGACGCACGTGGCGGGGATGTCGCGCCGGAGTAGGGGCGCTGAGCGCTCCGGAGTCGCGAAGACGCTCGATACGTTTTCGGGCGCTCTCGGATATCGATCGGTCGCTCCGAATCGATATCCGAGGCGGCGGCGAGTGCGCCGACTTTCGTTACATTAAAAGATATGTGGGGGCATTCCGCCCCCGTTCTTCGCCCGACGGGTGGTCGGTCGGGCGGCTCGGCTGGTGAACGGCCGGGACGATGCACATTTCGGGGTGCATCGTTACATCACCCCCCTCCTTAGGAAAGCGCGAACTTGGCGCTTAGAACATTCTTCGGATGCTGCGAACGGTGCCAGTCCGATTAAATCGGATGTGCCACTTTCCTCCCTGTGACCGGGCCTTGTAATGCCGGGACACATGTGCGGCAAAGTGTGGTACCAGCACAATGTGTCCGGGCTCCACCTGGACTTGGATCGGCGGATGTGGTTCCGGGCCCTTGGCCAGGAGGACCTCAGTTTCCCCCGTGTTGGTGGCTGCGGGCCGTGGTGCTTCCTTCGGCGGAGCGGTGGCTGCTGACGACGTTGTTGTTACGGCCGTGGTACTCTCTGGAGGCCCGACCAGGGCCTTTGGCATGGTTGGCGCTGGCCATGTGGTTGTGGCCACGCTCGGTACCGTGACATTTTTCCTCGGTTTTGTTGGGGCCACTTTTCGTTTCGGCAGCGGCGGCGGCGTCGAAATCAGCCAGCTGAGCTTCTGTTGCTGCTGGAGGTCTGACCGCTGGCGTTTGCATCCCACGACGGGGATGCTCTTTTTGGCCGGCGTCTGGCCCGTTGCCTCAGTGGTGGCGGCGGTTGTGGCGGCTGCTCCGGGTTTAAACAACCGGGTCCATGTTGCCCCGAAATCGGGGTTCGCCGGATCGTACTCGATCGGCTCGGCTAGCAGAGCATTGATCTCTGCCACGATGTCTTGCTCGATGGAGTTCTCTGTCGACGTGCTCATGGCGACGGCTGCGATCTCTCTGTGCTTGTTGTGTTATTTTTCGGCAATTATAAGCGGTTTCTCGTATGCTTTTGTGACTTAATTAGCTGGAGGGGGTATTGATATTTACCGCTCCTCTGTCTCGTCATCGTCCTCCGTGGCCGTATCGTTATTATTATCCCGTGTTTCGAAGTCGCTGTTGTTTTCGTTAGCGTGCGTTTCGCTGTTCTCGTCGTCGCTGTCTTCGGCGTCTCTTACGTTGTCGTCGTCCTCTGGTGGTGGGGCGGCCGGCGCAGGTTTCAAATCTTGGATATGGATGTGGCGGATCCATTTCCCGCCGCGATCGCGTAAATCTACTATTACAGGTGATACGATGCGACGTACCTCGAGGGGGCCTCTGAATTTTGGCGCGAGTTTTGCGTTAAACGCGGCGGCTTTATTTGAGAGTGGGTATTCCCTCTTCCAGACCCACTCCCCTATTTTTGGTTTCCACGATCGGCGACGTAAGTCGTAGTATTTTTGCTGTCGTTGGAAAGCGTGCGCGAGATTGATTTTAACGAGTTCGAAGGCCTCCTCAAGGTGTCGTCGCGTTTCGTCAGGGGGTGGTGCGGCGACGTTCGGGGCCGCATCTCGATTGAGAGGGGAGATTGGTTCGCGGCCGAAAATTATATAAGCGGGTGTATATCCTGTAGCGTCGTGCCTCGCGGAGTTGTACGCAAATTGTAATTCGGGGATGCGCTCATCCCAGTTTTTATGATTTCGGTCCACATATTGTGAAATCATAGTCTTGATAACGCGATTCGTTCGTTCGACCGGATTACAGTGGGGCGCGTGTACAGGCGTGTAGGTATGTCGTACGTGGTGTGCGGCGAGCATTTTCCCTAATTTCGCGGATTTTAACTGCGTGCCATTATCGGAGTGGATTATATCGGGACACCCGTGACGAAATAGGATTGCTTCCGCGATACTTTTGGTAACGGCCGATGCGGTGGCGCGGCGCAGGGGGCGCATCTCAAGCCACTTTGAAAAACGATCTTGCATGGTTAGAAGCCATGTATGCCCGCTTTTTGATCGCGGTAGCGGTCCTATTAGGTCCAGTGTTACTTGCTGCCACGGGCGCGCGACATGTGTGGCGTGTAATGCCCCTGCTGGGCGCCTTTGCGCTACTTTGTGTTTCAAACATTGGGGGCAGCCTTGCACATATTTCGCGATCTCCCGGAACATGCCGGGCCAATAATAGTATTTCGCGATCCGCGCTATTGTTTTCGCGATCCCGAGATGCCCGGCGGTGGATGCATCGTGGTTTCGTTGCAGAATTTCTAGCCGGTTTTCTTTGGCCACGCATTGTTTCCACTGGCTTTCGGCGGGAGTTTCTACGAAGTCGAGACTATGGAGCACGTGTCGAAATAATCTCCCGTCGCGGATCTCGTAGTCCGGATAGTCGCGTGGTGTGTTTCGTACGGCGCGAGCGATGCGGCGGTACCATGGACAATGGGGCGCGGGTGTAACAGCGGCGGTGACGGGCTGGCGTGACAGTGCGTCCGCGACTCGATTTAGGGACCCCTTTCGATATCTGATCTCCATATTATATTGCTGGAGCTCGAATGCCCAGCGGCCCAGTCTTCCGGTGGGTGCATCGAGTTTCTGTAACCAGCGGAGAGACTGGTGATCGGTGATCACCGTGAAGGCGTAGCCTTCGAGGTAATCCCGCATCCGGCGGATTCCCCATATCACGGCTAGGCATTCGAGCTCGGTAGCGCTATAGTTTCGTTCGGCCGGGTTGAGCGTACGACTTGCGTATGCGATGACGCGTTCCCCCTCCGCGAAATTTTGCGTTAGAACGGCCCCGAGGCCAGTCGTGCTTGCATCGGTCTGTAGAATAAACCGGCGGGTAAAATCCGGGCACGCGAGGACCGGCGCGGTTGTTAGCGTGTTCTTTAATTTTTGAAACGCGTTTTCTTCTTCCGGCCCCCAGGTGAAACGGGCGTTCTTTCGTGTCAGCGCGGTGAGAGGCGCGGCTACTGTCGCAAAGTCCGGAATAAATCGCCGGTACCAAGAGGCGACCCCGAGGAATTGTCGTACGTGTTTTACCGTGCGTGGTTGTTCCCATTTGGCGACGGCTTTTACTTTCTCGGGATCGGTACGGATCCCTTCGCGGTCGACTATGTGCCCGAGGTATCGTAGTTGATCTACACAGAATCGACATTTGTCCGGATTCAATCTCAAGTTTGCCTCGCGGAGACGGCGGAATACTTCGCGTAATATACGGAGATGATCCTCGAACGTTTCGCTTATGATGATAATGTCATCTAGATACACGAATACGTGCGGTTCGAGTTCGGGCCCCAGAACGGTATCGAGAAGCCGTTGGAACGTGGCAGGCGCGGAGTGTAAACCGAACGGCATGACGCGAAACTGGAATAGACCTTTCCCGGGTACCGTAAACGCGGTGACTGGCCGACTTGATGGCGTAAGCGGTACTTGCCAATAACCACTCTTTAAATCGAGTGTAGTGAGATACTTTGCGCCGCGCAATTTGTCGAGAGTGGCGGTGATGTGTGGCAGTGGATATGCGTCTGGTATGGTCACGTCGTTGACGCGGCGAAAATCGATACAAAACCGATGACTACCGTCTTTCTTTTTTACTACCACTACGGGCGAACTCCACGCGCTGTGTGATCGTTCGATTATCCCGTCGCGCTCCATCTTCTCGACCTCGGCGTCTATGATGGCCTGCATGGCCGGATTGCGCGGGCGATACCGATGTTTAATAGGCCCGGCATTCGGCTTAAGGCGGATTTCGTGCGCGGCTCTTTTCGTTGGACCGTTTATTGTATTGAACAACGGTAACTCTTGCTCGAGAAATTCGCGTAACCGTCCTTCTTCCTCCGGGCTGCGCGGAGCCAACCCCCCTGAGGCGGCGGTCTCGGGGGTTCGCCGTGAAGCGGCGATTTTCGGGGGTTCCGGAATCGTACCGCCGAGTTTGGCCCAAAAATCTATCCCCAGTAGCAGCGGGCTTTCGAGGTTCGGCATAACCCGGCATGTATGCCATATCGTTCGCCTCGTTGTCCGTATCGGGATACGAACGTAACCGGGAAGGGTAATGTGCTGACCGTTGGCCAATTGCACTTCCCCTTTTTCCGGCACGACGTCAAAACCTAGTGTGCGGGCGAGCTGAGCGGTGTCTTCGTTCACGAATGATATTTCGGATCCGGTATCCAATAACGCGGCCAATTTTTGTCCGCGTAATTGTATATCGAGGTGCGGCCGGGGCAAGAAATTTACGGTGAGGACCGGGGGGCGGCCGGAGTTTCCGCGGTCCCGTTGGCGTTTCCCGGTGGCGGATGGCAGTCCTTCGTAAGGACGCCATCTTTGCCGCATTGTGAGCAAAACCGTTTCGCGGGTCGTCGACAATCGAATCGGGTGTGTCCGCGCTGCTTACACCGCCAGCAGCATTCGTGGCGGCTGTAGGTCGCGGCGGTAATCGGCGTTTCGGTCAAATTATTTTTCGCGGGCGTACGCTTCTTGCGATTCTGTTGTATTCTTTCGAATTCGCTTGCGCGTTGTTGAAGCTCGCGGGGGGTGCATACATCGCTTCGCCATATTCTATTTTGATAATCCGGGTGGAGATTTTCGTACAGCTGTTCTACTTGCTCCTCGGTGGAATATCCCCCCGCTCGCCGCATGAGTGCGAGCATGTGCGTCGCGTATTTAATATATGGCTCCCCGTCTTTTTGTATCCGATCGCGAATCTCGTTGACGAGTTGAAGTCGATACCGGCGCGGCAAGAACGTTTCTTTAAAGTCCGCGATGAAATCCGCCCAGCTTAGCCAGGTCTCGCGGTTATTACGGTACCATAATAGGGCATCTCCTTTTAATAATTCAGGTAACCCGCGAAGCCAGTGGGAATCTGAAAATTCGTACGCGGCGCGGAGCTCATCAACGCGTTCGAGAAAGGCCCACGGATCTTTCCCCTCAAAATGCAGACCCCATTTGCGCATCTGATTTATAATTTGCGCGTTTGACGGGACGACGTTCGATGGTCCTCCGGCGGGGACAACTGTACACGGTGTGTCGGAAGGTATCGCGGCTGGCGTAAACGTGAACGATGGTATGGTGATTGCAGGCGGTTGTTTAGTCGAATTCGCGGCCGCTTGAAACATCTCGGGATTTTCTTTGATGTATCTATTTAATCGTCGGCGGAGTTCGTCAAGGCTGCCCTCCGTGTCGAGACCGAGTGTCTCCATTTCCGCAATCATTTCGGTTTTATTAAGTCGATAATAATATTCTTTCATTTTTTCGATATCCGGCGCTTTTTCCTTCCGGTCTAGTCCCTGTTCGGGCGCCATAAAACAACCTGTAGTCTCGAAGCTCGGATCGTAGCTCGCGGCGTGGTCAGGGTCGAGAAAAAGGTGCGGAGGAAAGAGCGCTTATACTCGGGTTTATACTCGAAGATCTGGTTTAAAGATAATTTATTCGCTTTAATCAAATAACTGGTTTACATATAGTTTACACGGCGAATACGTGTACGTGTTACAATCTGTATTAAATAACTGGTTTACATACAGTTTATACGGCGAGTTCGTGTACGTATTACAATCTGTATTTGACAGCGCAAGGCGGGGCGTCGTTAGTTTCCCGAATTTACGGAAACGGCTCGCGGCGGTAGCTAGCGGGATGTTTCGGCTCACGATCGATGGGCGCGTCGATAGTCTACGCGGGGCGGCGCTAGAAAGTGAAAGTACCGCGGTGAGTGGGCGGCGCCTAATTTCGGGGATTCGCGTAAATGTCTTAGAAAGGCGCGAGGCGTACACGCGGCGCGGGTAGGTGCGCGATATGATGACACGAGGCGTGTATAATTCGCACGGGCGAATGCGTACAAATGGCGAAAGATACGCGGCACGAGGATCGTGGAAATAATGCCAGGAAGCTGTGTGTAATCGGGTACACCCGACTGGGAGGAGTACTCTCCTCCGCAGTACACGCGGACGGTAACCGGGAACACCCGGCAGGACAGAGCACGCTCTGTACAGTACACGTCGAGGAAGGCAAAAGGCCACGGCCGGGTACGCCCGACGTATGGAGAACGCTCCGTACAAGACGTGGACTTTTTAACGGGCGAGAAACGGTGGCACTGGTAACCGAGAACTCTCGGAAGAGACGAGTACGCTCAACCTCACCAGTGCGACCGGAAATCAGGAAAAAGCGGTGTCGGCGTACGGGAACTCCCGAATAGAGACTGAGTACTCTCAACCTCGTCGACACGGCTGGTGATTGCTCGGAGCAGGATCGGGACTGGAAGTCGTGAGCAGCGGACAGGTCTGGACGGATTACTGTCTCACGACGGAGTCTCTCATTAGGCAAATTCGTTGCCTTTTTATACCCCCCAGGGCTCATTACTTCGGTAGCGGGGGTTTGACGCGAAGACGCACGTGGCGGGGATGTCGCGCCGGAGTAGGGGCGCTGAGCGCTCCGGAGTCGCGAAGACGCTCGATACGTTTTCGGGCGCTCTCGGATATCGATCGGTCGCTCCGAATCGATATCCGAGGCGGCGGCGAGTGCGCCGACTTTCGTTACATTAAAAGATATGTGGGGGCATTCCGCCCCCGTTCTTCGCCCGACGGGTGGTCGGTCGGGCGGCTCGGCTGGTGAACGGCCGGGACGATGCACATTTCGGGGTGCATCGTTACAGATTAATTTCAACTTCACTTGGTCCTTGGTCCATTGTTGGAATTGACATTGGTTACGTTTTGTTATCTGCAGTATTCTGAAAGCAGCCCCTATACGCAATCAAGTGTTCGAGGAGAGAATAAGCGGCAATAGCATTTCGTGCCTCACCTCGAAAATAATAGCGAAAATAGCGCGAGTGATGACGTCACGCTGCCTTTAGAGTGACGTCATCATCGTATATTATAGCGCCACAAAGCGTCTCCTCGAACGGTTTTGGACGATAATTGTGCTAATAGCGTGCTCCCCGAATGCACCCATAACCTCGCGACCCTCGCACAGGGTGTATCCCAGGAACCAGCCTTCCGCAAGGCGCAAACTTTGTCATTCCAGCACTGCACTTCGTTGTTCGTTCGGAGTGTTCGGACGCGACGACGCGGACGGAATATTTCTCGACGACGCGGACGTCTAAAGCGGCACATAACATGTACGAGTTTGATTCGCGAGCCGGACTCAAACGTTTTTCACCACACACACACTCCCGAATAGTCCCGAAATTTAGCTCGTCGGACGCCGAGCCCGTCTTGTGACATCCCATCCACAACGAATAGAAACTGAGCCGAGCCGGACTCGCGACGTGTATGGGCCGCTTTACGGTTATGCTTACTGTCACGCAACTCAGATCGATCTCTCTTGCGAACGCGATTAATCGAAAATCAAGCCATCTGCAGAGCGTGATGCGGAGCCATCTGCAGTCGAAGTAGTGAAACGGACAAGATTTTTATATATATATGTTATATGTCCGACGTGGACGTTTTTTAAATGAAAATTTTCAGGATCGGAATTTGCATCGTAATATCTCCGCTTGTAGGGCACGTAGCAGAGAAATAAAAACACTTTTCTTATATAAATTTGGTCCCAGCTATCCATTTAGCCTAGTTAGAACTCGATCCGTTCGCTGGTTATCGAAATCTAAAAATCTCTGGTACTCGCAACTCGTCGCGTCGCGTATATAAAGCCACGGCTGTCTCGCTCCGCGCGTACTTGGCGCGAGACACTACCGTGTCTCTTGATCTTATTTTAGTTACCTTTATTTTTGAAGACTAATAATAATAATTAAATAAACATAAAACGTATGTATTTTATAACAAATCTTGTTTCTTAATTAATTATAATTTTGTATATTTTACGTCATTTTGACGCGTTCGCAAGCTGCTGCTTAAAACACTTCTAAAACAATTTAACGAAAAAGATAAAATCTTTCGTGAACAAACAGAAGCCCTACGCCAAAAGCAACAAGAACTTAAACAAAAAGAACAAACCATACTAAAAAAATCACAAGCCGCCGTAAATATTAACAATCTTACTTCTATCCTTGCTGGTATACGACAAGACCTAACAAAACTTAATAAATTACCCAGTGAACTCGAAACTTTGAGACTTAGTGTCAATGAACTAAAATCTCAAATCAATGAAATACAATATCCCACTGATTCTCTAAATACTAATTACCAAGCCTTAAACGATACTCAAATTTATACTACTCGTGCACCCTCTGTTCCTCCTCTTATTTCAATATCTCCTCCTAAACTTTCCCCGTTGCGCCTTAAAGATGTTATTGACTCTATTCCGCGTTATGATGGACATAAAATCCCCGTTTATCAGTTTAGTAAGATTTGTGAACGTAGGGGAGACCGGGGCAAATCGGTCAGGTTTTTTTCGGTGCCGATTTTTAACAACAAAATAAATAATTTTAGTTAAATGTGGTATACCATTTTTAAGAGTGAACGTTTAGCTACAAAATTTATGTAGGAAATTTTTGTCTACGTCGCTTTGTTTAACCGGTATAGAGCAAAAACGACAACGGTGGAAAAATTGAAATCTCAAAAATGCCGGGGTAAAACTGTCACTCCACAAATACATAATTCCGATTATGAAAACTGATAGGATACATTTTATTAATTATTTGGTAATAGAAAAATGTAAACATTTATTAATTCAAGTGTTAAAAAATTTCATTATTTTGTGTTTTTGTGTGTGTGTACGGATTCTATAACTCAAGAACTAATCAACCAAATATTAAAGAAAAATATATGAAATAGGGGTAGAAAAGACTGAAAAATATAATAAAATTATAAAATTTGCCAATATTATAAAAGTCCACCCCGGGTGCTTACTGACCGATTTGCCCCAAACACAAGTTTCAGGTTTCATCGCCCACGAAATATTAGACATGAACGATAATGAAAAAACTACACTGGATTCGTGTTCAGCATGCATTACTCTTTATAATCACGTACCTGGAGATTTGGAGAGCAAATATTATTGTAGATATTACAAAATTTCCACGCGCAGAAAATTTCACTTTCACCTTCCGAAAACACGTTTGCCCTCGTAAAAATCATAACACGGCAGGTAATCAGCCGAAACTCCGTTGGTCACATGGGTACCATAAGACGCGTTTACAATGTTAATAGCGAGTTCGCACAATATACAGGTTCCGAGATATTTGATTTGACACTTTTACCCCGTTGACCGATTTGCCCCGGTCTCCCCTACTCTCAAATTAATTCCCGCATCACAAGAATTTCAGTTAGTACAACTTATTATTTACCGATTACAAAATTACGCGTATACCGCCGTAGAAGGCATGAATTTTACGACTGTTTCTGCACTAACCCGTCATTTAAAAACAATTTTTGGACCTAATAAATCTTTAAATCAATACCGCGGAAAACTTGGAAATATATATATGCAACCTAACGAAAATATCTTCAATTATATTGAAAGAATCAAGGAATTGCGTGATGCTATTATTGACGGTAAAACAAGCCTTTACGGAGGGGACGAATTTATGTATCAAAGCATTGATCGTGACGTGCGCGACAGTTTTATTAGCGGATTACCTTCCGATTTATTGGTTTGTATAAAAATACAAGAAGATTTCCACACTCTAGACGAAGCCATAACAGCTGCTATACAATTATCAAAAACTCTAGAGGCAGAATCACGTCGTAAAAAACCAATGCAATTTACTAAACCTAATGTCGCCACATCTCGCGTAGATTATGCCCCTACGACTCTCTACAATCCTAATGCCTTTGCCTCTTCTAATCTTCCTACTTCTAATCCGCAATTTATTAAACCATTGATTCCCGGACAACCAGGTCCGAATTCTCCTGTCGGTAAAACATGTAGATATTGCAAAAATCCTGGTCACCTCATAGATGAATGCCGAAAGTTAGCCTATAGACGTGCTACCTTAAATAACACTATTTCTTCGGGACAGCAACAACCCTCCACTTTTCCTCAACCTGTAACAATCCTTAAGAACCCGGGAAACATTGTAAGCGTTCCGGAAACCAACGGTGTCCGCCCGAACGCTGCCGCGATAGGACACCAAGCCCCTCCGCAAGCAGTTCAATTCAAGAGTCCCGCGGAAACCTCTCTTTTGCTCGGGTAAACAGAATAACTAAAACCGGCAATTTTCCAAACGTTATTTTATCATCGCCGAATTTAAATTATAAATGCACTTTTATGATCGATTCTGGTTCCGACATAAATCTAATCAAACAAAGTCTTGTTAATAGAAATATTACCATTAACAAAGGTGACACTTTTACTATACAAGGTATTTCCTCCGAGCCTATGCATACTCTTGGCTCTATCATTATTTCCTTACTCGGGCGGAAAACAAAATTCCATTTAGTAGAAGATAAAATCGGTTTTACTCAAGACGGTATATTGGGAACAGAATTTTTCCGAAAGCATAATGCTATTATTAACTTCAACGAGAAATATTTACAATAGGGTGATTCAAAAATTCCGTTCACTGAAATTAAACATGTCTCTATTAAGGGGATCCTAAACCGAAGGCCGAACTCCGACGATGTCGCTGTTTTACCGACAAAATTCTATATCTGTCCTTGTATAGACAATGATAATAGACAAGGATAGACAAGGTTATAGGTTATATTGCATTCATTACAACTAATCTTTTTTTGTAGGCTTTTATTCTTAGTTCCAATTGCACGATATTGTTCTTACATGTTGTCCCTAGGTCATGATGGTCTAATTTTGTGGATATCTATTGTGGAATTTTTGTACAAAGCAAATATTGTCGTCATGTATACCAAAAATTAACAAAAATATTAATTTTTTTTTGTTTTCGATAGAAATTCGACCAGCATGACCTACATTTTGATGCGTACTTTAATTCTAGACAAGAATTTTGCATTTCTATAAAGCCAATTAAAAGATATCCTCTAAGAAAAAAACCGGTATTACAGACGGCTTTAGGATCCCCTTAAGCCACGCTCTGTGACACCGTTCTACGTTTTTGTCGCCAATCCAGAATTAAAAAAGGGCGGCCTTTTGCAAAAGGGCTAGTCTTTTTGCAAAAGAGCTAATTTTTTAATTGCTGTTAGAACATCTCAAGTCTTAATAATTGAGACTTCAAAAAATGATTTTTTAGGATAATAAAAATTGAGCAAGTAGAAACTTGCACATTGCTTCCATATAGCTTTTAAGTGTGCAAGTAGCAACTTGCACATTGCTTCCTCATAGCTTTTAAGTGTGCAAGTAGAAACTTGCACATTGCTTCCTCATAGCTTTAAAGTGTGCAAGTTGAAACTTGCACATTGCTTCCTCATAGCTTTAAAGTGTGCAAGTAGAAACTTGCACATTGCTTCCTCATAGTTTTTAAGTGTGCAAGTAGAAACTTGCACATTGCTTCCTCATAGTTTTTAAGTGAGCAAGTAGAAACTTGCACATTGTTTTCTCATAGTTTTTAAGTGAGCCAGTAGAAACTTGAACATTGCTTTCTCATAGTTTTTAAGTGAGCCAGTAGAAACTTGCACATTTCTTTCTCAGTGTTTTTAAGTGAGCCAGTAGAAACTTGCACATTGCTTTCTCATAATTTTTAAGTGAGCAAGTAGAAATTTGCGCATTACTTAATCAACATTTTATTTCGCTTATAAAGCTTCCTCTATGAGGAAGCCAAATTAAAGAATATTTACTAATAATTGTACATCAAATAAAAAACAAGCTTTCTCTATGAGGAAGCTTTACAAACGAAATAAAATGTTGATTAAGTAATGCGCAAGTTTCTACTTGCTCACTTAAAAATTATGAGAAAGCAATGTGCAAGTTTCTACTGGCTCACTTTTTAATTATTGTCATTAATAAGTTTTATTTACATAAATATGGACTAAAGATTTTATGTTTAGTATCAATCATCCCTTGGTTTTCCCGGGCGTTTTTTCAGGAATTTCGAGATTGCTCGCTTGCGATGTACACAAAACTTTGATATTTTACTTTAAATATGTCCGGGAAAACCAAGGGATAAAATCGGTAATCGGTAAGTAAAATATCAAGGTTCTGTGTACATCGGGAGCGAGCAATCTCAAACTTCCCGAAAAAACGCCCTGGAAAATCAAAGGATGAAGACGCTGATTGATAAGCGAAATATCGGGGTTCCGTAGTAACCTATGTTTTGCGCAAGGATGTAAAGAGTAATTGTGCAAGAGCTGGTTCAGATCGGTCAAATAGTTTATGAGTGTATAAAGAACAAACAGACTTAAAATACGCCCGGGAAAACAAAGGGATAAAATCGGTAATCGGTAAGTGAAATATCAAAGTTTTGTGCGTACATCGCGAGCGAGCAATTTCGAAAGTCCCGAAAAAACGCCCGCAAAAACCAAGGAATAAAGTAGCTGATCGGTAAGTGAATAATCGAGATTCCGTAGTAGCCTATGTTTTGCGCAAAGATGTAAAAAGTAACTGTGCAAAAGGAGCAACCAGGGACATTTCTAAAAAAGTGAGCAAGTAGAAACTTGCACATTGTTTTCTCATAGTTTTTAAGTGAGCCAGTAGAAACTTGCACATTGCTTTCTCATAGTTTTTAACTGAGCCAGTAGAAACTTGCACATTGCTTTCTCATAGTTTCTAAGTGAGCCAGTAGAAATTTGCACATTGCTTTCTCATAATTTTTAAGTGAGCAAGTAGAAACTTGCACATTACTTAATCAACATTTTATTTCGCTTATAAAGCTTCCTCTATGAAGAAGCTTGTTTTGCTTCCTCATAGAGGAAGCTTTGTTTTCATAAACTTTGTATATGGACCTTTGATCGCATATAAAGCTAGGTCTAATCAACCAAATATTAAAGAAAAATATATGAAATAGGGGTAGAAAAGACCAAAGAAAAAATTGTTTTTTAGTTCTTGACGCCAATGTGTTCAGAATGTTTTAAAACGTCGAAAAATCGCCATTTTAAAAAATGTCGGTATGTGTGTATGTATGTCTGTATGTGCCAAATTTACAGAAATTTCTATAACTGCAGAACTGATCAACAAAATCTTAACCAATTATATATGAAATAGGGGTAGAAAAGACTGAAGAATATAATAGAATTAGAAAAATTGCGAATATTTTAAAATTTTAACCTTTAAGGGCTACATCTCAAGTCTCAATAATTGAGATTTTTTACAAATTGATGTTTTTTGACAATTTGGTATTAATTATTGGCAATTTTTTCTAATTATATTATATTCTTCAGTCTTTTGTACCCCTATTTCATATATAATTCTTTAAGATTTGGTTGATTAGACTCAGCTTCATAAAGCTTCTATGTATGTACGAATTTTCCGAAATTTGAAATGTCAATCAAATTTTAAAGAATTATATATGAAATAGGGGTAGAAAAGACTGAAAAAATCTAATAAAATTAGAAATAGCCCAATATCTCAAAATTAATGGAAATTAGAGCAACATTTAAATCTTAACGAATTTTCTCTTATACATATAAGTACCTGACGTCTGTCTGTATGTCTGTATGTCTGTCTGACCGCGAACTACTCATTCATTAATGGACCAAATTTTAAAGAAGTGTACATGAAATAGGGGTAGAATTTCCTGGGGAGTGCCATAAAGTATATAGTTTTTCGTTACCGATCTTTTTGGAAGGCGATTACGATATTCTTCCAATTTTTCAGGAATTAATTGACCGAATCTCAGAGAATTGTATATGAAACGGGGGTAGAATTTTCCGGGGAGTGCCATAGAGTATATAGTTTTTCGTTACCGATCTTCTTGGAAGCGGGTTACGATATTTTTCCAATTATTCCGGAAATAATTGACCGAATCTCAAAGAATTGTATATGAAACGGGGGAAGAATTTTCCTGGGAGTGCCATAAAGTATATAGTTTTTCGTTACCGATTTTTTTGGAAGGCGGTTACGATATTTTTCCAATTTTTCCGGAATATAATAATCCTTTAATCTCTGTCTGTCTGTCTGTCCGCAAACTACTCATTCATTAATGGACCGATTTTCTTGAACCAGGTGTCAAAATTTTTCTAATTTCTTGGAGATGACTACCATGGGGTTTAATTTTTTGTTTTTACAGATTTTCTTGAAAGCGGTGCCAAAATTTTGCTAATTTTACGGGGATTGCGACTATGGGTTTAATTTCTTTTAAAAGAAAGCTTTCTCTATCTATATAATTACCTAATACCGATTTTCTCGAAACCGGTGCCAAAATTTTTCTAATTTTTCGGGGATTGTGACGATGGATTTAATTTCTTTTAGAAAGTATTTTTTTATAAAAAAAATCTAATAAAATTATAAATAGACCGATATCTCAAAATTAATGGAAATTAGAGCAACATTTGAATCTTAACGAATTTTCTATCTATCTATATAAAATAGAATGTCTGTATGTCTGTATGTATGTCTGTTCTTTATACACTTAAACTATTCGACCGATCTGGACGAACTTTTGCACAGTTACTCTTTACATCCTTGCGCAAAACATAGGCTACTACGGAACCTCGATTATTCACTTACCGATCAGCTACTTTATTCCTTGGTTTTCCCGGGCGTTTTTTCGGGAATTTCGAGATTGCTCGTTCGCGATGTATGCACTGAACTTCGATATTTTACTTACCGATTACCGATTTTATCTCTTTGTTTTCCCGGGCGTTTTTTAAGTATGTTTGTTCTTTATACACTCCTAAACTATTCGCCCGATCTGAACAAACTCTTGCACAGTTACTCTTTACATCCTTGCGCAAAACATAGGTTACTACGGAACCTCGATATTTCACATACCAATCAGCGTCTTCATCCCTTGGTTTTCCAAAGCGTTTTTTCGGACATTTCGAAATTGCTCGCTCGCGATGTACACAGAACCTCGATATTTTACTTACCGATTACCGACTTTATCCCTTGGTTTTCCAGGATATTTTTTGCAGAGAAATATCGAAGTTCTGTGTACATCGCAAGCAAGCAATCTCGAAATTCCTGAAAAACGCCCGGGAAAACCAAGGAATGATTACAGTATTTGTTGAATACTATTTCTTATTTAAATTTAATTTCAATCTCAAATTGTTTTACTCTTATTTCATATATAATTCTTTAAGATTTGGTTGATTAGACTCAGCTTTATAAGGCTTTTATGTATGTACGGATTCCCAGAAATTTTAAATGCCTTTAACTCAAAAACTAATCAACCAAATATAATTAAAAAGTGTGCAAATTTTATATTTAAAACTGCACTCCCCTGCATGTTTTAGAAATGTCCCTAGTTGCTCTAACTTATGCAAATATTGAGATATAGGGCTAAATTTTTTTTTAATCGATAAAGTATTATTTAAGGAAGGATGGAATTGAATTTAGCGATAATTGGTAAAGGGCTTCTTTCTTTATAAAATTTTGAATTTTTTAAGAAATGCCTTTGATTGCTCTAACTTTTGTAAGTTTTGAAATATTGGGCTATTTCTAATTTTATTATATTCTTCTGTCTTTTCTACCCCTATTTCATACAAAATTCTTTAAAATTTGGTTGATTAGACTCATGTTTATGTATGGACGGATTCCCCGAAATTTTAAATGTCTTTAACTCAAAAACTAATCAACCAAATCTTAAAGAATTATATATGAAATAAGGGTAAAAAAAACTGAAGAATATAATAGAATTACAAAAATTGCTAAAATCTTAAAATTTTAACTTTTAAGGGCTACATCCCGTCTCAACAATTGAGACTTTTCATAAATTGATATTTTTTGACAATTTAGTATTAATTATTAGCAATTTTTTTGATTCTATTATATTTTTCAGTTTTTTCTACCCCTATTTCATATATAATTCATTATGGTTTGGTTGATTAGATCCAGCTTTATAAAGCTTCGATATATGTACGAATTCTCCAAAATTTCATATAAGAAAAAGAAAGAGAGAGAGAGAGAAAGAGAGAGAGGGAGAAAAGGCGCTCTATTGCAAAAGCATTGATCGTTTTTTAAATAAAACTGACGTGTGTCTAGCCTAGCATCAGCCAATGTGTGCCAAAAAGCCTAAAGTGCGTTTAGTTTTATTGGGAAACAATCAGTGTTTCGCAAAAAGGCGGCTTTTTGCAAAAGGGCTAGTCTTTTTGCAAAAGGACTAATTTTTTTATTTCAGTTAGAACATCTCAAGTCTTAATAATTGAGACTTCAAAAAATGATGTTTTAGGATAATAAAAAAAGTGAGCAAGTAGAAACTTGCACATTGCTTCCATATAGCTTTTAAGTGTGCAAATAGAAACTTGCACATTGCTTCCTCATAGCTTTTAAGTGTGCAAGTAGAAACTTGCACATTGCTTCCTCATAGCTTTAAAGTGTGCAAGTAGAAACTTGCACATTGCTTCTTCATAGCGTTAAAGTGTGCAAGTAGAAACTTGCACATTGCTTCCTTATAGTTTTTAAGTGTGCAAGTAGAAACTTGCACATTGCTTCCTCATAATTTTTAAGTGAGCAAGTAGAAACTTGCACATTGTTTTCTCATAGTTTTTAAGTGAGCCAGTAGAAACTTGCACATTGCTTTCTCATAGTTTTTAAGTAAGCCAGTAGAAACTTGCACATTGCTTTTTCATAGTTTTTAAGTGAGCCAGTAGAAACTTGCATAATGCTTTCTTATAATTTTTAAGTGAGCAAGTAGAAACTTGCACATTACTTAATCAACATTTTATTTCGCTTATAAAGCTTCCTCTATGAGGAAGCCAAATTAAAGAATATTTACTAATAATTGTACATCAAATAAAAAACAAGCTTCCTCATAGAGGAAGCTTTATAAGCGAAATAAAATGTTGATTAAGTAATGTGCAAGTTTCTACTTGCTCACTTAAAAATTATGAGAAAGCATTGTGCAAGTTTCTACTGGCTCACTTAAAAACTATGAAAAAGCAATGTGCAAGTTTCTACTGGCTTACTTAAAAACTATGAGAAAGCAATGTGCAAGTTTCTACTGGCTCACTTAAAAACTATGAGAAAACAATGTGCAAGTTTCTACTTGCTCACTTAAAAACTATGAGGAAGCAATGTGCAAGTTTCTACTTGCACACTTAAAAACTATAAGGAAGCAATGTGCAAGTTTCTACTTGCACACTTTAAAGCTATGAAGAAGCAATGTGCAAGTTTCTACTTGCACACTTTAAAGCTATGAGGAAGCAATGTGCAAGTTTCTACTTGCACACTTTTTTATTTGATGTACAATTATTAGTAAATATTCTTTAATTTGGTTTCCTCATAGAGGAAGCTTTATAAGCGAAATAAAATGTTGATTAAGTAATGTGCAAGTTTCTACTTGCTCACTTAAAAATTATGAGAAAGCAATGTGCAAGTTTCTACTGGCTCACTTAAAAACTATGAGAAAGCAATGTGCAAGTTTCTACTGGCTCAGTTAAAAACTATGAGAAAGCAATGTGCAAGTTTCTACTGGCTCACTTAAAAACTATGAGAAAACAATGTGCAAGTTTCTGCTTGCTCACTTAAAAACTATGAGGAAGCAATGTGCAAGTTTCTACTTGCACATTTAAAAACTATGAGGAAGCAATGTGCAAGTTTCTACTTGCACACTTTAAAGCTATGAGGAAGCAATGTGCAAGTTTCTACTTGCTCACTTTTTTTATTATCCTAAAAAATCATTTTTTGAAGTCTCAATTATTAAGACTTGAGATGTTCTAACTGCAATTAAAAAATTAGCCCTTTTGCAAAAGGCCGCCCTTTTGCGAAACACTGATCGTTTCCCAATAAAACTGAACGCACTTTAGGTTTTTTGGCATACATTGGCTGATGCTAGGCTAGACACTTACGTCAGTTTTATTCAAAAAACTATCAATGCTTTTGCAATAGAGCGCCCTTTCGCCCTCTCTCTCTTTCTCTTTCTCTCTGTCCCCTTCGGGGACATATAGATTTAATTAGAGTTCATTTTGCTACTCACTTATTTCATGTCATCTCGGTATCGGAGACATGGCTGCATTCGGACGTTTCTGATGCTTTGGTGGCTTTAGACGGCTATTTTTTAATCCGAAATGATCGCTTGAGTAGACGAGGCGGGGGTGTTGCCTGCTTTGTCCATAATTCGTTGAGGGTCAGAGTTATAGCCGCTTCTACGGGTGTTGACATTAACTCTCCAGAATATCTCATTATTGAAATCCGTGCACCTACTAATGAGACAGTTTTATTCGCGTCTGTCTACAGAAGACCTAAAGGTCTCCTTTTACACGAATTCGTTGATACACTTACGAGTGTATCGCATCTATATAAAAACATAATAATTGGCGGTGACTTTAACTGTGACCTTCTCTCGACGAGTTTTGAGGCGAATTATTTACGCGAACTGATGTCGGGTATTTCGATGTTTATTGTACCCTCCGATGCTACACATCACACTGCCACTTCTGACACGTGGTTGGATGTTCTCGTGGTAGATGACAGTGAAAAGATCTTAACGTTTGCCAAATCCGAATGCCCGTTCATAGCCGGTCACGATCTCATCGAGCTGTCGCTTTCACTCGGTATGTTTTTACCGATTGAGCGTAATATTTTAAGGCGCAGTTATAGAGCCATTGATGGCGATGAGTTTCGTGACCATCTTCAGTCTATCACTGAGAGTACTGATTTTCTGGCGTGCATTCGAGGGATTACTGATGGTAGTTGTGTCGGGCTTGTCGACTGGCCGAGTGTTTCTGGTGTTGAGAGACTCTGCGCGGTGCTGTCTGATACTTTGCTTGGGTCGCTTGATGTTTTTGCTCCTGAGCGGGTATTTGTTATCAGGAAGCCCCCTGCACGGTGGCTCACGGTCGAACTTAAGACCAGGCTTTGTATGCGTAATCAGCTATACAAGCAGGCAAAGCGCTCTAATAGTTTGCTCGGTTACGCCACTTATAGACTTTTTTGTAATCGGCTTAATATCGATATAAGGCGTGCCAAAAGCGAGTTTCAATTTAATTCTCTTAAAAATATCACTGATCCTGGTAAATTGTGGAGAGAACTGACTCGTTTGGGTCTTGCTAAGTCATCCTTAGTTTCTCCTTTACGTTTTTTTACTGCGGATCAATTAAATTCTTTTTACGTTTCAGTTTCTAACGCTCAGTCGCCTTGCTTGTATGCTGACTTTATTTCCGCCATGGCTCCAGTTGCTCGTCCATCTCAGCGCCCAGAGTTTGTTTTCTCTGATATAACGCCTGGCATGATTCTTAAGCTCATTTCTGTTGGACCACTTCACTCTTATGCGTCTGGTTCTGATGGAATTCCGCTTTATGTTTTGCGTATTGCTTGGCCTACGATTTCAACGTATATTACCGCTCTATTTAACCGCTCATTGGTAACATCTATATTTCCGTCTCAGTGGAAGCGAGCGCTTATCCGCCCTCTCTCGAAGATTCGTACCCCACTGTCCCCGTCTGACACGAGACCGATAGCCAATCTGCCTGAACTCTCTAAGACACTTGAGAGGATTGTCGCCGCACAAATTACTGACTACTTGACTGAACATAGTATTTTAAATCCTAGACAGTCCGCATATCGACCGGGTCACAACACTCAGTCTGCACTTCTACGTGTCTGCGATGATATTAGAGAGGGGATTGATAATAGACTTATCACAATCATGATCCTCTTTGATTTCAGTAAAGCATTTGACACGGTTCCACATCTGCGCTTGCTCATCAAGCTTAAGGAGATTGGTTTCTCGGACGCTGTCCTTACTTGGATATTTTCTTACTTAACCGGCCGTTCTCAGGCTGTAGTCGATGATACGGGTAACTTCTCTGATTGGCTATCTACGTCCTCTGGTGTCCCTCAGGGCTCCGTGCTTGGCCCACTTTTATTCTCTCTATTTATCAACGACATTGGTCGCGTCTTGTTGTATGCACATCACATGATGTTTGCTCATGACATTCAAGTGTATCTCTCGTGCTCTCCTACCAAAATTTGTCACGGTTTGGAGTTGATTTCTATGGACGCGAATGCTATTTTCGATTATGCCGAGTCTAACGGTCTCAAACTGAATCCTGCCAAATCTAAGGTGCTTGTTTGTGGCAGTCAAGCTTATGTTAAGGATATTGATTATAGTCTTTTACCGCCTATTATTGTAAACCAAGTCCCTCTTCTTTTTGTGAGTGAAGTGAGGAACTTGGGCGTTGTATTTACGCCTACTCTTTCTTGGAGAAAACACGTTTTGAATGTCTCGCAAAGGGTCCATTATGCACTGCATAAACTAAAATTCAACAGAAATTCACTTTCCACCGAATTGAGAACTAAATTAGTGATGACCTTGATTATGCCTCATATAGATTACTGTTGTCTTGTATACCACGGCTTAAGTAGCGAGTTGAACACCAAACTGCAGAGACTAGTAAACTGCTGTATTAGATTTATTTTCGATCTAAGGCGTAATGAGCATATTACGCCATACAGACGTCGATTGAGATGGCTTTCGGTGGAAAATAGAAGGTTATATTTTCTCGGTTGTCAGATGTATCGCATCCTTTATCTACACTCTCCATCATACCTGAGCGAGCTCTTCACCCTTCTCGACCCATCTCTGAGAAGATCTGATCGCCTTGCTACCTCATCACAATCCTTTCATATTCCGTCTTGCAGAACTGCTATGTACATGCACTCCTTTCGTCTTTCTTCAATACGTTTTTGGCATACTCTTCCTAGCAACATAACATCAGCAGACACTTTTTCATCCTTTAAAGACCTTCTCCGCTTGTTTTTACTTGCATCAGAATCTATTTGATACTCTTAGCCATCTTATGTTAATCACTTTGTGCAATGTTACCGTCGTCTAGTCAGACTTCTTGTCTGCTGCGTTATATATATATATATTGTTTATTGCTTTAGTTTAGGTTAAGTTGCGGATTATGGTTCTTGCTTTTTCTTTTAGTTTATATTTTAGTTTTAAGTTTTACATTAGTATGCAACATATTTGTAACTTCTCTTCTGTCTACTACTCGGCTACTATTATGTTACATTCTAAGTTTTTTGTTAATTGTATCTTTGCCCTTTAGCCTAGGCTTGGGCATAATAAACTCAATCAATCAATCAATCAATTTCTCTCTATTTCTTTTTCTCATTTGAAATTTTGGAGAATTTGTACATACATCGAAGCTTTATAAAGCTGGGTCTAATCAACCAAACCATAATAAATTATATATGAAAAATTTAACTTTATATCTCAATATTTGTTAGAGCAACCAAGGACATTTCTAAAAAAATTAAAAATTTTTTAAAAAAAGAACCTTTTTACCGATTATCGCCAAATTCAATATGAACTTTTCTTAAATGATACTTTATTGATTAGAAAAAAAATCGGCCCGATATCTCAATATTTGCTGAAGTTAATGCAACCACAAACATTTTTAAAAAAAGTCAAATTTTTTTTAAAAAGAACCCCTTTACCGATCATCGCCAAATTTAATACCAACCTTCCTTGAATGATACTCTATCGATTAAAAAAAAAAACAACCCAATATCTCAATATTTGCGGAAGTTAAAGCAACCACGGACATTTCTAAAAAAATTCAAAAATTCTTTTAATAAGTGGACTCCAATAGACGTCCATAGGATATCGTGTGCTCTCGGGGTTCATTTGTGTTTCAATATCCATATTGTGGACAAACATAAGGAGTGTGTCGAGTGGTTGATTTAAAGGTGGTAGTTTAACTTTTCCGTTTGAACAACACATTCCAGGTGCTTAAGTTTTAAACTTTTTGGCTTGACAATGATCACATATTGCATCCATTTTCCCAATTATTACTCTCGGAAAAAATTTATATTCGTAATTTGGATCATAACTAAATTCCTCTAATTTCGAATCGGACCGCATAATTAAACGTTTTCCTTAATTGAACATGTCGTAACCGGTCTTTTTCTACTCGAGTTTCACGCTATTGAGTCATTTCTGCTTTTCAGATATTTCACTTACCGATCAGCGACTTCATCCCTTGGTATTTGCCGGACGTCTTTTCGGGAATTTCGAGATTGTTTGCTCGCATGTAACATAATTTGTTGTCTTCCGCAAATACCACATACTTACAATATTTTATGTAAAACCTATTGCAAAAGTTCAATTTGAGATTGAAATTAAATTTAAATAAGGAATAGTATTCAACAAATACTGTAATCATCCTTTGGTTTTCCCGGGCGTTTCTTCATAAATTTCGAGATTGCTCGCTTGCGATGTACACAGAACTTCGATATTTTATTTTTAAAATGTCCGGAAACTAAGGGATAAAATCGGTAATCGGTAAGTAAAATATCGAGGTTCTGTGTACATCGCGAACGAGCAATCTCAAAATTCCCGAAAAAACGCCCTGGAAAATCAAGGGATGAAGACGCTGATCGGTAAGTGAAATATCGGGGTTCCGTAGTAACCTATGTTTTGCGCAAGGATGTAAAGAGTAATTGTGCAAGAGTTGGTTCAGATCGGTCGAATAGTTTATGAGTGTATAAAGAACAAACAGACTTAAAATACGCCCGGGAAAACAAAGGGATAAAATCGGTAATCGGTAATTGAAATATCGAAGTTTTGTGCGTACATTGCGAGCGAGCAATCTTGAAAGTCCCGAAAAAACGGCCGGAAATACCAAGTAATAAAGTAGCTGATCGGTAAGTGAATATTCGAGATTCTGTAGTAGCCTATGTTTTGCGCAAGGATGTAAAGAGTAACTGTTCAAAAGGAGCAACCAGGGACATTTCTAAAAAAATTAAAAATTTTTTAAAAAAAGAACCCTTTTACCGATTATCGCCAAATTCAATATCAACCTTTCTTAAATGATACTTTATTGATTAAAAAAAAAATCGGCCTGATATCTCAATATCTGCTGAAGTTAATGCAACCACGAACATTTCTAAAAAAACTTAATTTTTTTTTTTTTAAAGAACCCCTTTACCGATCATCGCCAAATTTAATACCAACCTTCCTTGAATGATACTCTATCGATTAAAAAAAAAACAACCCAATATTTCAATATTTGCGGAAGTTAAAGCAACCACGGACATTTCTAAAAAAATTCAAAAATTTTTTTAAAAAGAACCCCTTTACCGATTATCGCCAAATTCAATACCAACCTTCCTTGAATGATATTCTATCGATTAAAAAAAAAAACAACCGATATCTCAATATTTGCGGAAGTTAAAGCAACCACGGACATTTCTAAAAAAATTCAAAAAATTTTTTTAAAAAAACCCCTTTACCGATCATCGCCAAATTCAATACCAACCTTCCTTGAATGATGCTCTATCGATTAAAAAAAAAACAGCCCGATATCTCAATATTTGCGGAAGTTAGAGCAACCACAGACATTTGTAAAAAAATTTAAAATTTTTTTTAAAAGAACCCCTTTACCGATCATCGCCAAATTCAATACCAACCTTCCTTGAATGATACTCTATCGATTAAAAAAAAAACAACCCAATATCTCAATATTTGCGGAAGTTAAAGCAACCACGGACATTTCTAAAAAAATTCAAAAATTTTTTTAAAAAGAACCCCTTTACCGATTATCGCCAAATTCAATACCAACCTTCCTTGAATAATACTCTATCGATTAAAAAAAAAAACAACCAATATCTCAATATTTGCGGAAGTTAAAGCAACCACGGACATTTCTAAAAAAATTTAAAAATTCTTTTAAAAAGAACCCCTTTACCGATCATCGCCAAATTCAATACCAACCTTCCTTGAATGATGCTCTATCGATAAAAAAAACAGCCCGATATCTCAATATTTGCGGAAGTTAGAGCAACCACACACATCAAATCTGCACATACACACACACACACACACACACATACGGACATTTTTTTTAATGCAATTTTTCGACGTTTTAGAACATTCTGAACACATTGGCATCAAAAACTAAAAAACAATTTTTTCTTTGGTCTTTTCTACCCCTATTTCATATATTTTTTTTTAATATTTGGTTGATTAGACCTAGCTTTATATACGATCAAAGGTCCATATACGAAGTTTATGAAAACAAAGCTTCCTCTATAAGGAAGCAAAACTCAAATTTTTTTTTAAAAAGAACCCCTTCACCGATCATCGCCAAATTTAATACCAACCTTCCTTGAATGATACTCTATCGATTAAAAAAAAAACAACCCAATATCTCAATATTTGCGGAAGTTAAAGCAACCACGGACATTTCTAAAAAAATTTAAAAATTTTGTTAAAAAGAACCCCTTTACCGATTATCGCCAAATTCAATACCAACCTTCCTTGAATGATACTCTATCGATTAAAAAAAAAAAAACAACCAATATCTCAATATTTGCGGAAGTTAAAACAACCACGGACATTTCTAAAAAAATTTAAAAATTCTTTTAAAAGGAACCCCTTTACCGATCATCGCCAAATTCAATACCAACCTTCCTTGAATGATGCTCTATCGATAAAAAAAAAACAGCCCGATATCTCAATATTTGCGGAAGTTAGAGCAACCACAGACATTTGTAAAAAAATTTAAAATTTTTTAAAGAAAGAACCCCTTTACCGATCATCGCCAAATTCAATACCAACCTTCCTTGAATAATACTCTATCGATAAAAAAAAAAACAGCCCGATATCTCAATATTTGCGGAAGTTAGAGCAACCACACACATCAAATCTGCACATACACACACACACACACACATACGGACATTTTTTTTTAATGCAATTTTTCGACGTTTTAGAACATTCTGAACACATTGCCATCAAAAACTAAAAAACAATTTTTTCTTTGGTCTTTTCTACTTCTATTTCATATATTTTTCTTTAATATTTGGTTGATTAGACCTAGCTTTATATACGATCAAAGGTCTATATACGAAGTTTATGAAAACAAAGCTTCCTCTATGAGGAAACAAAAGTGTAAATCTGTTTTTTTCTTGCTTTTCATTTTCTTATTCATCTTCTTTTCTTCACCATCCTCATGATTTTTTTTTCGCTTGTTCCTTCTCATACTTTTATCAACCAAATTATTATCCTCTTTCTCCGCTTTCTCTGCTTTCTCTGCTTCTTCTGCGTTTTCTGTTTCTGCTTGTTTCTCCGCTTGTTCCTTCTCATATTTCAACATCCAACTTAATAACAGATCATCCAGACCGTCTTCCAAAACTAAAATTTTATAACCATAAATATTTTATTAATTTATATACATACATATGTTATGCAGGTATTGTCTGTTATGCCAATATAAAAATTAATTATTATGTTTACTAAATTGATACCTACTAACAGCGAATACTTATTATTTCTTAATTCTTCCATTTCTTAATTCTTTCAGTTACAAAATTCTTCCAAACAACAAATTGTGAAAACAGATTAACACATATAAAAGCTTGACATATAATATGTGAAACCAGCAACTTATATAGTCATTTATAAGATAAAAATTAGTTCTCTTTTTGATTTTCATTCAAGTTCGATTGACATACTTTTTTAAAAAGTAGACATTAAAAATTTATAGTAAAATTATAGTTTTATTGCACATTGTAAGTATACATTAAAAAAATATAGTTTTATAGGTATTATTATTCTTTAATTATATTCATCAATATAATTAAAAACCAGTCCAGTTTTCTCCACATGAGAGAGATCAATTCTCATCTTCTCATGCAGGGGGTGCAGTTTTAAATATAAAATTTGCACACTTTTTAATTATATTGTTAATTTTTTTAATTCTATTATATTCTTTAGTTTATTATATTCTAATTAAGACTTCATAAATTAATGTTTTTGGACAATTTAGTATTAATTATTGACAACTTTTCTAATTTGATTATATTTTTTCAGTATTTTCTACTTCTATTTCATATATAATTCTTTAAGGTTTGGTTGATTAGTTTTTGAGTTAAAGGCATTTAAAATTTCTGGGAATCCGTACATACATAACAGCCTTATAAAGCTGAGTTTAATCAACCAAATCTTAAAGAATTATATATAAAATAAGAGTAAAATAATTTGTCAAAAAATATCAATTTATGAAAAGTCTCAATTGTTGAGACTTGGGATGTAGCCCTTAAAGGTTAAAATTTTAAGATTTTAGCAATTTTTTAAATTCTACTATATTCTTCAGTATTTTCTACCCTTATTTCATATATAATTCTTTAAGATTTGGTTGATTAGTTTTTGAATTAAAGACATTTAAAATTTCGGGGAATCCGTCCATACATAAACATGAGTCTAATCAACCAAATTTTAAAGAATTTTATATGAAATAGGGGTAGAAAAGACAGAAAAATATAATAAAATTAAAAATAGCCAAATATTTCAAAACTTACAAAAGTTAGAGCAATCAAAGGCATTTCTTAAAAAATTCAAAATTTTATAAAAAAAAGCCCTTTACCATTTATCGCCAAATTCAATTCCATCTTTCCTTAAATAATACTTTATCAATTAAAAAAAAAATTTAGCCCTATATCTCAATATTTGCATAAGTTAGAGCAGTGGTTCCCAAACTTTTTTGGCTCACTGCCCCCTTTCTAAAAATAATTTTTTTCAGCGCCCCCCCTCGCGAAATCTCTGTCTGATAGACTGATAGAGATTTATCAGTCTATCTCAACCACTAATGAAAAGGATGAGCTTGGTGTGCTGCTACCAATTTATCTATATTTGGTTCCATTTTTGTCAGCAGCATCCTTAAGTCTCCGCGGTCAACTATTTCCAGTCGGTTCCTATTTTTAGTTAAAAGATTTGTGACCGCACTAAATCCCCGTTCAACTAAATAGGATGACGGAAATGCAAGCGAGAATCGGTAACATCGACTGATGCTTTAGTAACTTTAGTATTTTAGTTTTCAGTTTTTTAAAATTTTTAAAAAAAATTTAGGCGACCAAATTTTTCCAGCCGGCCTTATTGCCCACTTGCCTTTCAACGCCCCCCTACTGCCCCTGGGGCCAGCAATTCTCCCCAGATCCCTCCAGCGCCTACAGGGGGCGGTAGCGCCCAATCCCTCCAGCGCCCACGGGGGGGCGGTAGCGCCCACTTTGGGAATCGCTGAGTTAGAGCAACCAGGGACATTTCTAAAAAAATTAAAAATTTTTTAAAAAAAGAACCCTTTTACCGATTATCGCCAAATTCAATATCAACCTTTCTTAAATAATAACTTTATTGATTAAAAAAAAGCTAGTTATTTAATTAATACTAAACATAAAATCTTTAGTCCATATTTATGTAAATAAAACTTATTAATGACAATAATTAAAAAGTAAAACAAATTCTATTTATATTAATAAGCAAATTTTAAAGTACGACCGTATATATGATAATAATCAATAATTAAAGGAAACGCCAAATTCGGACGGGACTGGATATTGGTTGTCCAATAAATTCGTGAATTTTTAAGTACAAATCATCACTCTAGTAAACTTCCTCTATGAGGAAGCCAAATTAAAGAATATTTACTAATAATTGTACATTAAATAAAAAACAAGCTTCCTCATAGAGGAAGCTTTATAAGCGAAATAAAATGTTGATTAAGTAATGTGCAAGTTTCTACTTGCTCACTTAAAAATTATGAGAAAGCAATGTGCAAGTTTCTACTGGCTCACTTAAAAACTATGAGAAAGCAATGTGCAAGTTTCTACTGGCTCACTTAAAAACTATGAGAAAGCAATGTGCAAGTTTCTACTTACTCACTTAAAAACTATGAGAAAACAATGTGCAAGTTTTCGAGCAGAGCAGAGACGCGCCGTACGCCATTTTGTACCATCAGTGGAGCGGATTAGTGAGAAATTTCGTGCGCAATAACGCTCTGTGTCGCACCGCTACGGACTTTGACGCAAAGTCGCGCAAGATTCGTTGTGTAGCGCAACCGGAGGATGATACCGATGTCGTCAACAAACTTTACGTGGATCAATGCGTTAAAACGTTGAGCAATTGACAGAAAGAGTCAGACGAGAGGCTGACTGCGTTCGAGAAGGACGTGCAAGCGTTACGAACTGCGATAAACGAGCTTCGGCATTCGATTACCGCTGAGTCAGAAACGACAACGAAACAACAATGGACAAACGGACCAAGATCGGCTACGAACAATTAAGGGACGGCAACGAACGAAAACTCACGGTCCAGGAACGGCTATCGGAGGGCTGTCGAGCGACTAAAGAACAGCTATCAAACAGCTATCAAGCGGCTAACGAACGGCTCAGAAACGGCTATGAACGGCTAACAAACAGCTATAAACGGTCAGCGGACGACAAAGAACGTCTATTGAAGGACAATAACCAGAAATAAACAGTTATCAAACAACTATCGAACCACTATCAACCCACCATCGAACCACCATCAAACCACTATCAACCCACCATCGAACCACCATCAAACCACTATCAACCCACCATCGAACCACTATCAACCCACTATCAACCCACTATCAACCCACTATCAACCAACCATCGAACCACTGTCAACCCACTATCAACCCACTACCAACCCACCATCGAACCACTATCAACCCACTATCAACCCACCATCGAACCACTATCAACCAACCATCGAACCACTATCAACCCACTATCAACCCACCATCGAACCACTATCAACCCACTATCAACCCACCATCGAACCACTATCAACCCACTATCAACCCACTATCAACCAACCATCGAACCACTATCAACCCACCATCGAACGACTAACAAACAGCTATAAACGGCCAGCGGACGACAAACAGCTATAAACGGCCAGCGGATGACAAAGAACGGCTATTAAACCACAATAATAAGAAATAAACGGCTATTGAACAGTTAAAAGCATAAATTATAATATAATTTCTTTGCATATATTATTACGCGTCGACCAGTCGCGCCGTTAAAAACATGACGTTGTTCAAATCCGATGGACGTAAAAATATCGAAAAGCAACGACTCGTCGAGGAACTGCACGCACCGGCGAGAAGAAATTTTCCACGAAGACGCGTCATAGTGCGAGGCTACGACGACCTGTGGCAGGCTGACATCGTCGAGATGCGTCCATACTCACGTTTCAACAAAAGCAATCACTATATACTTACCGTCATCGATGTGCTGAGCAAGTACGCGTGGGCTGTGCCACTTAAGAGTAAAGGCGGAAGCGAGACAGCCGACGCTATCGCTAAGATAATTCGAGACAGCAAGAGGTGTCCGAAAAACTTGCAAACCGATATGGGGAAGGAATTTTACAACGCCGACATGCAACGTCTTCTGAGGAAACACGACGTCAATCATTATTCCACATATTCGGTGATGAAGGCATCAGTCGTCGAGCGATTCAATCGCACGTTGAAGAACGACATGTGGAAGATGTTTACGCTCAACGGAAATTACAAGTGGGTTGATATGCTGCCGCGTCTCGTCGCGGATTACAACGCGCGCAAGCATCGAACGATTGGTATGCGACCCGTCGACGTTACCCCCACGATCGCTGAAAGACTCTTGACCACGGTGTACAGCGCGATAAAGATCGCGGGTCCGGCAAAGTTCAAAGCAGGTGACCCGGTACGCGTTAGCAAATACAAGACAATTTTTGAAAAGGGTTACACGCCGAATTGGACCACCGAGGTGTTCAAGATCGTTAAAGTGCAGCGTACTAATCCCGTAACCTATCTGCTCGAGGACAATCGTGGAAAATCTACCGCTGGAGCGTTCTACGAGCACGAGTTGCATCGTGCGATTTACCCAGACGTGTATCTCGTGGAGAAAGTACTTCGCAGAAGGGGTGACGAAGTTTACGTGAAATGGCTGGGATTCGATGGATCGCACAACTCTTGGATACACAAGGACAATGTGGTTTAATTCATACAGACTGCATTTATTTTTACTATAAAAATATCAAATATAAATATATATATAAAATATGAAATACATATGAAGTATATGAAATACATATGAAATATTTTTATTAATATCCTTTCCAATATAACACGTTACATTACATACATTGCATACATTGCATACATTATACTTAATTACACTACGTTATGTTATCTTATAATGGTATTCGGTAATGTCCCCACGGTAACGTATCGGTTGAATCGGGTATAATGTATCGCTTATCGTCGTACGGACTTAGAGCAATCTTTTTCTCGCACCATGTATATACCTGATGCAATTTTGATCTTATACATGACTGCTGTCGCGTCATTTCAATCTCATCATTCAGACACCGCGTGTAATCGTCGAACGTTATAGTACGCGATACGACGTTACTCTTGACACCTTTTGCTTTTTTAGTTTCTTTTTTGCCATTGACTCGCAAGGCGTACATTTTTGCCCTAAGCCCGACGAATTCGGTCATGATCGCACCGTTGTTTTCATCCTTCATCAAGCCCGGCACCTTCTTGTTCGCAAGCGGGATACCGTACGCGTTGTCCGCGGCATAATCGCTCGTGTCGAATCTGTCAATGTCACGTTTCATGTTCTCGTACACGTCGTCGCACTCGACGTGGTATATTAGACTGTCCGTGTCGGTGTACATAACTTTAAACTTGTCGCGATACAGGGGAGACATGTAATCGTGATGAAATTCGTACAAACAGACCTTCGATAAGTCGAGTATACACATGCCGACATAGATCGGTTTGTCGAATTTTACTTCTAGTTTGCGCAGTTCAACGGCTACTAAATTTTCCGAAAAGACGCTTCGACTGTGAAAGTTTGGTTTCGCGATCATTGCCTCCGCGCCGTATCGTCCGTCCCACTTTGTCAACAATTTTACATCGACGTGATTGCGCACGTTCTCCATGGTTTTGCCGAATACTGCGTTGTTCATTAACTTGTATAAATTTTTCTCGAAATCGTTTTTTGCTTGCGTTCTAAACTGGGTGTTTAATTCAATGTAATCGCGGAGCCATGGAGATTGCGCAAACTGCAATACGCGATGTATCTTTGTGACACGAAGACCGTGATGAATACATTGCTGCAGGTTGCGATAATGTATGACGTAACGCTTCTTATCGTAGAGAGTTGCAAGAAGTTTTTCCTGCCGCTTGCCAGGCGGTTTGTCACGCGTCGGACAGAACGGTAGGTCAACGTGCGCGTCGTGTTTACTTTGCGGGTACTCGAGATCGACCTCGAGAATGTAGCCTGTCGGGGAATCTAGCGCGACATCCATAACATTAAAATTGGCTGCGTCGTCGACCCATCGAAAATCGGCGTAAGGCAGTGGTTGACACATTGCCCAACCAAATAAGTTGTTTACATCGAAATACATCAAGTACGACGATGGTTTCGATGGATTGTACGACTGCATGTACTTGTTATTGGCTCGCGCGTATCTGCCAGAACATTGACTCAAACCGCCGCGAATACCGCGTTCGACGAACATGACCATATCAATGTCGGTGAGCAGTTCGAAATTTACGCGAGTATGTTTTAACATGGCATCTCACGTATACCCGGGAAGAGTATAGTAATACGCGGGGTCAAGTCCATAACTCGCGACACAGCTATCGCGGAAATTTTCAAAGATGTCGGCCAATAACAAGACATCCGTTTTTAAATATAGATCACTGTATTCGCCCAAGGTTCGAACGGAGAACCGCTGCCAAACGTTCACAGCGTGAGCATAATCGCTTTCGGATACAGTGTCACCGGTCAAGGAACTATAAAACGAGTTGCGCGGTGGTAAACACGAGTTCTCCAACTTTTCAACGCAGTCAATGTATTCATACGGAAATACGCCCTTTCTCGTCAAAAGATCAAAATCCTCGATCGATAATTGTGAAAATTCAGAACGTACAATTTTTAACTTATCTCTGCACAGAAAAGATGCTAATTTATCGAGGCTGCTACTCAGAAATTTGTATGAATCGATGAACCGTAACTTTATATCACTTCGCGAATCTGATCTTTCGGCGGTATCTTTCACGTGTTTTGTAAACGAAATATATTTTTTCTTTTGTTATTGGTAGTACGTCGATTGAGCCTTCAAACGCGGTAGCTATTTCTTTTATGATAAAATGCGCGTCGTATCCGGATAAATTGTGAAAAATTATGGGAATGTAATGGGAATCTTTATAATTTAGATTACAATTTGAATGTGCGGGACCTCTATAACGACTGGTCAAATGGCAATGATTGCGTACTCGTACGTCGTCCGGCGTGAACGGTTTTTCGCAAATGTGACACTGCGTTGCGCTGTTAAACTTTTCCCACTGTTCGTTCGAGAGAGTTACCATGGGGATATTTGCGGATAGAATACCTTTTACGCGATGCGCTAATTTCTTGAGTTCATCGGCGAACCATGCGATGCAATCCTTATCGCGACGAAACCGATACATAGATAACGAGTCGTCGTACGAGCACCGCATGTAGTACCCGACGCTAAATACCTGATGATGTTGACAGGCGTACGTGGACGCTTGCGGATCCGCATCCGTTTTCTCCAGGGTGCATTCAAGGTCGGCGTATACCACGAATGGAACCCGCTCCTTTCTGTTATAGTTGCGGAAGCTCAGCCATTTGTCGTCCTCGCTCGGTAGTCGGATAGCGCAGTCATTCATCTGCCCACAGTCAACGGCGTGGGCTTCCAATCTCTCGCTCGTGTGGAAATAGTGCAAACATCTGTAAATAATAATAAAATTTTTTTAAATATATCTTTTATATAAAAATTATTGTACAATTTTAATTTATTTTTTAAATGTATGCTTACCTATCGCAAAAATATTTTTTGACTTTTTTCTTGCTCACTTGCAAGCTCACGAGGCGGGATAGGTTCTTGATCCACGCGAAATGTCCCACGTTGTCGTCTCGCTGATCTGGCAGGTACAGTAAATTGATATGTTTATTTTTCTTCTTACTGTTGGTGAGTCGTATCGGTAAGATTACAAGTTTCTCTTTCTTTTCGATGGCATATACATTGATCGACACGTCGTTGAGTCGTTCAAATGTAGTAATTTTTTCCAGAGACATGGGAAACTCAATATCTTTAAGATTTAACACTGATGTATAATGGGGATACGAGGATGGAAGATTTGCATTTGTTTTGGCTGGATGCAGAGCAGCCACTACCGACCACGCAAAACATGCATTGTCTCTTGTTTGCACGTTGATCACCGCTTTTTTTTGCTTTATCTCTTGCGGCATTTCCATAAAACACCCTGCGTGCAATGGATTATATTTGTTCACGTTAACCATTAAATTGAGTATACGCGACAACGCCTACCCGCTATCGCGTTCCTGAAATTCCTCCAGAGTTGCTAAGGTAGGCTCGATAACGCGCATGTCGTACCACTCTCGCAGGTCGGACGTACAAAAGAGTTCATAGTTTTTCGTAGCAATACTTTTATTCGCGCACTTGTCACCTGCCACAAATTCACCGTTGAACACAGTGTTTATCTTTACATTGTCATGTCTTTGCATGACGTTCCGCACACGATCGAGTACAATGTCTCTCGCATCTTCAAGAAATTGACGAGGTTCAATGTGTTTGGAATTAATCACCGCACCGGTCAGTATACGACTTTTGAACGCGGTCTCGATCTCTCGCCAAACGAGTCTTTCCACGTTATTGCCGCCACTACTGGTGCTCGCGTAGTCACCACCGCTGTGTATGAAATGTCTCTGTAATCGAGTATTTGCATCCTCGAGTAGCGTGATTTTTGACACCAAAGATGTTCTCTTTCCAGGTAAAAGCCGCGGACGCTTGGCGCGACTGTGTTCTTCGAGCTGTTCAACAGCTTCCTCGCATCGCTGCGTCCACGCGAAATACTCGCCTAAGGTAGCGACTTGGTGCGATTGCTCCAACAGGTCGCGTACAATTTGCTTGAGGTTTTCCATGTTTTTGAGCCTTTTTAACACTATTTTTAAATCACGTCACACTTTCCTGCTGTTAGATTTTTTGTCGACTAATATACTTTTTTCGACTGATGCGCTGGATTTCAAATCACATTCTGTGGTTTTGACGCCCTTTGTTCTTCGTTATATACTTTTTTTCTATCGCTTTTTCTCCCGTTTCAACTAGAGCATCGCATATCGTTTCTTTTTCTGTTTAGCGCATGGTGTCATCAGATGTGTCATCTCAGAGAAGTGACGCTGAGTCGCGTTGCTGCTTATGTTATATTTGTTTACAAAATTCTAACCGAATGGTGCCACGAAACATGTCGCTCGCCGATAAAACGTCCCTTTCTAGAAAAATGAAAAGGACATCGGCGCCGCGATAATTGATCGTAAATTATAGCAGCCTGTCATCGGCGCTCGCGCTATTTGTTTAAGACACGGCTCGACAAAGGGCTCTTCCTAGAAAAAATCATGCGGCGGGTATCTGTCGCACCAAAACCCTTGAGTTGAAAAAGAGAGGGGCGCTCAAAAATTTCCACCGTACAGACTGCACGTGCAGACCGCACGTGCACTCTTGAAAGAAATAATTTATAGTCTATGATAAAAGTCTATGATAAACATCTCTTCCTAGAAAAGTGAAGAGGACATTGGCGGCACGATAATTGACCATAAATTAATCAACGCTCGCCTATGCAGGGCAAGACGCTGTGTTTATAAACATATCCCGACGAGCGCGCGCCTAAGTCTCGATACTCCCTCCCCTCCCCCTTCCGCCCAGGACCCACGCTGTAGGCCACCACCCTCCCCTTACCCCGCGGACCCCCTCGCCATAAGTGCACGCTCTCCTCCCTTGCCCCGCGGACCCCCGCGCCCTAAGTGCATGCTCCCCTCCCTTGCCCCGCGGAAGCCCGCGCCACAAGTGCATGCTCCCCTCCCTTGCCCCGCGGACCCCGCGCCCACCGGGCATGGAGTACCCCGCGCCACCAAAACCCCTCGCCCCGCTCCCCCCTCGCCTAGATTTCATTTAGAAACCCCCCTTTATTCCTACTAAAATGATTTATCCTAAGTCATGAATAACGTTGTTCAGATGTACAATCTTTTTAAAACATGAGGTAAATAAGAGTAAAATGCCGAGCGAACAATATTAATTTTTATAGCAAATAATAAATAATAACACGTTTAATAACTTAAGAAAATACAATACAAACGTATCTGTCTTAGTTTAGACCTTTTTGTGTGTAACATTTTGCAATAATTTTAAATCTAATTGTCAATAACGCATAAATAAAAGTGAACTGTTATTGTATTCGTAAAACATTGGTCAGCGGTAAAGTTGTTAGAAAAGGTAAAGGTTGAATATAAGGTAAATCACTAACTGCTGCTTTTTAAATAAAATAATATCACAAAAATTAGCTACAATTCGTATGTTCTTTCATGAAGATGTAAATTTACTTGCTAGACAGTGTTGTATTAATCTCGTGATAATCTACCGTGTCTGGTTTCAGTAATGAAACAATGCTTATTACATGAGTTAAGATCAATGCACGGATTGAAGACTTAGGCTCAAGCGCAAGGTGAAATAAATACATACAAATGTCATAAAGTATCATATAACAAAATAACACTAGTAAACAAAAAAATAAGTAAATAAATAAACTAGTAAATAAAAAAATCTTTCTAATGATTTTTCTCCTATTGTCGAGAGATTTCCACACAATTGACATTTGTAGCCTGTTTTATTTATTAACTTATTTTATTTTTTTACGAGTGTTACTTTGTTATATGATGCTTCATGATATTTCTCTGTACTCATTTCACCTTACGCTTAAGTCTAGGCCTTCAGTCCGTACGCTGACATTAACTTATAAGCATTGTTTTGTTACTGAAACCAGACGGTAGATCATCATGACATTGATATTACACTGTCTGGTAAGTGAATTTTACATCTTTATGAAGAAACATACGAATTGCAGCTAACTTTTCAATTTCATTTTATTTAAAAGGCAGCAGTTATCACGTAATTTACCTTATGTTCAACCTTTTCCAATAACTTTACCGCTGTCCAATGTCTTATGAATACGATAACATTTCACTTTTATTTATGCGTCTAAACTAAGACAGAAACGTTTGTATTTTATTTTGTTTTAAGTTATTAAACGTGTTATTTTTTATTATTAATATAAAAATTAATATTGTTCGCTCGGCGGTTTGCTCTTATTTGCCTTAGGTTTTAAAAAGATTGTACATCTGGACAGCGTTATTCATGACTTAGGATAAATCTTCTTTTCATAAAAGAAGAAATTCTTTTATTTTTGAATACTTTAGCTTTTAATAATATTTTTAACGTATTTCCTTTTAAGTACGAGATTATTTAAATATCTAATTGTTACAGTAAATTTCCCTTAAAAAATTTATTACTTCTGAGTAACTGGGCAAACCTCGTAGAAAGATTCAATAAGTGCTTTGTGTTATAATTTAAATTAAGTTAACGCAAAGATATTTAACGAAACAGATTGTTTAGAAAATAATTTTTGTATTGTAAAATTTTGTATTGTAAAATACACAGTATAATTTTTTGTATTTGTTTTAATTTTCATATGTAAATATTAGTTATGTCTTGGCGAAAGTTTTATCCGTTATCAAAATTTTCTGCAAGGGGATACTTCTGACGAAGAGTAAAAAGTGATTTTTAGTGCAAGAAAATTTTATTTCTATTATTACAATGCGTAAGAATATTGCATGCGACGCGCGCGAAGGCATAGCGCGGCCGTCGCGGCCGGCCGCGGCCGTGCCGCCGTGCCGCCGTGCCGCCGTGCCGCCGCGCGATGCGCGGCGGAGCGCTCGCGCACACTATCAGGCGCGCGGCTCACCGACGTTCGCCCGGCTAAAGAACGACGCTGGTTGGACTAACTTTACTCAATGATTACGGCTTTGTTAAGCATTATAGAAAAAAGTGGTTCAGGACTTTTCAACTCAGTTTTTGACAAGGAATACCGCTATGTAGTTAGTGTCCGCTCTTTTAGTAACACCCTGTATAATTCATTATGGTTTAGTTGCCCTTTCGCCCAGGGCGAAAGGGCGCTCTATTGCAAAAGCATTGATCGTTTTCTAAATAAAACTGACGTAAGTGTCTAGCCTAGCATTAGCCAATGTATGCCAAAAAGCCTAAAGTGCGTTCAGTTTTATTGGGAAACGATCAGTGTTTCGCAAAAGGGCGGCCTTTTGCAAAAGGGTTAGTCTTTTTGCAAAAGGTCTAATTTTTTAATTGCAGTTAGAACATCTCAAGTCTTAATAATTAAGACTTTAAAAAATGATTTTTTAGGATAATAAAAAAAGTGAGCAAGTAGAAATTTGCACTTTGCTTCCATATAGCTTTTAAGTGTGCAAGTAGAAACTTGCACATTGCTTCCTCATTGTTTTTAAGTGTGCAAGAAACTTGCACATTGCTTCCTCATTGCTTTAACCCTATTTAGTCACATTTCGCGAGAATCCCGTACCGGTCACGCTAGGTAAAATAGACCCCAGCGTGTTTGCAAGTGTATGAAAAATTATAGGTAACCTTAAAAAAAAAAATATCCTGTTGTAGTTTGTCTTCCTTGAAAAGACTGTATAGGCTTGATTTGCAAAAAATTAATTTAACATATGTAAAAAAAATTGTTGAAAAAGAAAAGTCGGAAAAGTGACTTCTTTCACAAAAACTAATTTAACTTTTTCAATTTTTAAGATATTTTAATTTTTCAAACGGTTTTTTCATCCTCAGATGATGCACTTTTCACTGATTATTTCAGTTTATGCGGCCGTTCCAAAAAGAATATTTATTTTGAGGTATGATTGTGCGATTTCTTGCGGAAAAGTGAAAAAGACATTTTTATGGAAAAAATAGCAATATTATTATGAAAAATGGTTTAAAAAATATGAAAAAAAGTGTGCAAGTAGAAACTTGTACATTGCTTCCTCATAGTTTTTAAGTGAGCAAGTAGAAACTTGCACATTGTTTTCTCATAGTTTTTAAGTGAGCCAGTAGAAACTTGCACATTGCTTTCTAATAGTTTTTAAGTAAGCCAGTAGAAACTTGAACATTGTTTTTTCATAGCTTTTAAGTGAGCCAGTAGAAACTTGCACATTGCTTTCTCATAATTTTTATGTGAGCAAGTAGAAACTTGCACATTACTTAATCAACATTTTATTTCGCTTATAAAACTTCCTCTATGAGGAAGCTTCTTTTTTATTTGATATACAATTATTAGTAAATATTCTTTAAGAAATTAAACTCTGTGTGTTTAAAGCCGACCAACTGGCAAATACTTTATTATACTCTCACGACGTTTCGACCGCCCCTTTCGGTCCTTATCAAGTGAATAAGACTAACAAATTATCATTTATCCTGGCATAATGTCCAGACTAAGCCATCTAAAAACTAGACGTTTCGGAGTCAGAGGATGTTAAAAATAGCGTAGGTGAAAAGATACAATATTCATGCTTACATAATTTGAGCGTCAATGTGCGTTAAAAAATAATAATGTAAAATCGACATGTCAGTTATGGAACACAAAGAAACATGTCAGAGCCGTGCGGCTGTGGTACTGCGACTGGTCGCAAGGACAGGCATAAGACAAGTAGAGCACGTTTAAAAACAATAAAAATAGAAATGAAAATAAATAAGCGAGAGAGGGGAAACGAGAAGGAAAGCCTATGTTTCCTTGATGACGCGATCATAAAGGGCATTGAGCTTTTCAGTGTCCTTCTGTAAGTTAATGGCGTTGTCGCATTTCTTTATGAAGAACATTTCTGCAATTCCCCTCTTTTTCAATCGTCTCTCCTTATGCAAAATCTTAGGTTTAGACCAGTCAAAATCGTGGTTATATGTAAGCCTGTGCTTGCTGACCACAGACTGTTTGCTGACATCCTTCTTTATGTCGGCTTGGTGTTCTTTAATGCGCGTACCAAGGTGTCTTTTCGTTTGTCCGACGTACGAAGCTCTACAATTCAAGCAGTCAATTCTATACACAAGCTCTGTTTGTTTGAGATCATCCAGACTGTCTTTCCCTCTCTTTATTAGACAATCTAATTTTTTCGGTACGGTGAACAAAGTATCGAAACCAAACTTCCCTAAAATGCGGCGGATGTTGTCGCTGAGACCACTGACATAGGGCATAGGAATGCACCTTCTTAAGTCAGGGGCGAGGTTGTCGGCCGTTGTATCGTCCGATTTTTAAGAACATTAAGTCGTTTGGTGACGTGTTTGTCGATGACGCATTTCGGAAAGCAATTGTTCGACAGAATTTCCTTGACAACTTGAATGTTGGCTCGGTGAAAGCGTTCGTCGGATAATAGAACGGCCCTATCCACCAAATTAGTTATCGTATTAATTTTGTAATTGAGGGGGTGGTTAGAGAAAAAATTGATGTACCGCCCCGAAAAGGTTGGTTTGCGGTACCAGTTAGTTATCAATTTATTACCGTTTCTAATTACCGTCGTGTCAAGGAAGCTCAGCGAACAGTTAGTCTCTATTTCGTAAGTAAACTTTAGTCTTGGATGGTACTCATTGAATATCTTAAGCGTGTTATCAATTTCCGACGCTGGGATAATCGCGAATATGTCGTCGACGTATCTACGGTATAATCGGACGTCAAAGTTCAACAGGCCTAGGCAAAAAGTCTCGAGGTCATCCATAACTATGTCCGCGAGAATGGGGGAGAGTGGAGATCCCATAGGACTGCCGAAAATCTGCTCGTAAATTTCTCCATTAAAATAAAAACTGGTGGAGCTCAAAACCAGGTCCACCGCGTATAAGAACTGAGTCAACGTGAGTTTAGTTTCTTTGGAGATGTGACTCCACCTCTTTTCGATTCCCTTTAGAACGAGTTCTTTCGGGATATTCGTGTACAAAGCTGTCACGTCAAGCGATATGAGTATCTCTTCGTTTTTTATTTCTGCGTTATTTATTGTTGTGGCAAACGACCAACTGTCCTTCACGTGCGATCTAGGTTTCGGAATCGAGTCATACAAAATTTTATGGAGAAACTTGGCGATATTATATAGAGGACTTCCCACACCCGACACAATTACACGTAGTGGGAAGCCGGCCTTGTGTTGAGAGACGCTACCAGAGGAGCACGTTAAATTTTGAGATTAAAGACGTTAATTCTGAGTTGAAATTTTTGAGGTCCCGCGTTAATAAAATCGAAAATCAACTCGCTTCCATTTTACCTGATTACATAGTTAATAACTTCTTTAATTCTAATTATGACAAAGTCAACAGGTTTGACCGAAAGGTTAAATTGACGTTGATAAACAAATTTAACAATGTCATGGCTAAACAAAACGCGTTCCTACATTCGTTTTTTAATGTCGACCGGAGCAAGTGGATCATTAACGCAAGCAGTAAATCCATCCCCGACAATGTGTTGAATTTTCTGAGTTTGGGTGACAAATTCGCGTTGCCTATAAGCCCGGATAACGGGAAGGACCGTTTGAACTCCACTGTTGCCGTTGTTAAGAACTTTGAACTCAACACGTATAAAATGCCAACTTAAAATTAATCATTGTCCTTTGTTTATAAATATACATTTGATGCAGCGAGAAATAATTATTATTAATTACTGTGTATTAAAATTATTTTGTAAAGGTAAGGTAAGCATTTCCGTTTATTTTGTTTATTTTTTGTTAAAATTATTAAATTTATTTATTTTGTTTTAATTCAACGTTTCTATTATTAATGCAAATAAAAAAAAATAAAAAAAGAAAAAAAAAGATTTGCAAAAGCAACGGGAATCGAACCCGGGCCGGCGACGTAGCAGCCGCGCGCCTCAGTTGCGCGGCTACGCCACTTCGTCGAATCTCAGCGCTAGCAAACCGGTAGACTTGCGTCGCAAGATTTTCAAAAATTTTTTTCTCGAAAACGGTTGAGAGTTGCGCGCTAGCGCTTTACTATGTTTCACTGTTAGTGAAGGGCTACTACAGGAATAAGTTTCATTCAAATCCGTTTCCCGGCCCTCGCGCCCTCCCCTTGTAAGTTTAAAGGCCAGCAGCTATGGTCCGATCCACAGTCTGCTCCCGGGAGTGTTCTGGTTGAGAGTATGGCCAATCTCCATCGATTGTTGATCAGGATATAATCAATTTGGTTTTTAGTACGATTATCTGGTGACCTCCAAGTGTACAGTTTTCTTATGTGTTGTTTGAAAACTGTGTTAGCTATTGTAAGATTATTATCAATACAGAATTGGACGAGCCTGTCGCCTCTTTCATTTCGGGCTCCTATACCATATCTCCCAACCACGTTGCGAATGTGGTTGTCGTTGTTAGTGCATCCCACTTTAGCATTCCAGTCCCCCATGACGATGGTGATTTCTCGGTTAGAGATTCTCTCCATGGTTGCTTGCAGAGAGTTATAAAAGCTGTCTATATCTTCTTCGTTTGCATCGGATGTTGGAGCGTAGACCTGAATCAAATTGAGTGCGCAAGGTGTTGCCCTGATGCGGACCGATATTATGCGGTCGCTAACAGTGTCGTATCCAAGAACGGCTCCCGCCAGAGCGCCGGAAACCACAAGGGCCACGCCATTGCGGCTCGTGTCGTCCGATGCAGAGTAGTAAATTGTATGACTGCCGTTCCGAAAGTGACCTTTCCCTCGCCAATGTGTCTCGGAAATTCCCGCGATCCTCACATTACATCTCGAGAGCTCTTTCTTCACTACCTCTAGTTTTCCCACCTGTAGAAGTCCTTGTACATTCCAAGTCGCCAGACGGGATTCTGTTCGACCATTGAAGTTGTCATCTCTGGTTGCATATTTCGCATGTGGTGCCCAGTGGTCCACACCCACATGCCCGGTAGCTAATTTCCCACTGTCTACCCCGGACGTAGGACAGCGCCGATTGTTAGTCGGGTCGCCTGACACACCAGATCCATTAGTCAACATCGCATAGTGCTCATGGGAGTGATAGTGCAGTAGATTCCCCTGCCTTTCTGCACCGCAGTATTCCAGCCGTTTATCACGCCTGAAATAGTTTGCTCCTAGGCCATTCCGAAATCATCTTCTTCTGCCCCAGTGCAATACTGATGGTTACTGCTGCCCTCCATCAGGTTTCGCCTTCGCCATATCTAGCTACTTTTACTTAATTTAGCCTACAGGTCAATGTAGTCTTCCAGGGTGTGGCGTTGGGAGCCATAAGTAAGAGTTGGATTCCATACGAGGACCAGTTACTTCGAGCCACCCTTTGTAGAAACGCTGGGTGTGACCGCTCTTGGTCAAAAGTACTACCTCTGTATCGAACCCCATACACCCATTTATACGAGCGGAGGGGCTGGCAACCCCAAGGCTCGGTAGCGCCGATATCTCCTCTTTCCCCACCATACCCGTCATATCGGGGCAGGTGAGGGCGAGTCCCCCATTAGGAGGGCGAAATCGACTTGATGGCGTCCCCCGAAAATTTCGAGGAGGCGCGCATCCTGTAGCCCCCGCCGCCTTCTACTAGACCCACCACGAATTACCGGAAAAAAAACCCCACCAGGATTTTGTGTACCTGGCTGGGATCGAACCCGGCTCTTCGAAGCGTAAATCTAGCGTCTAGCATAGGAGACCACTGACTCGCTAAATTCAATTCCATGCTTCCATAAATAATACTTCATCGATTAAAAAAAAATTTAGGCCTATATCTCAATATTTGCATAAGTTAGAGCAACCATGGACATTTCTAAAACATGCAGGGGAGTGCAGTTTTAAATATAAAATTTGCACACTTTTTAATTATATTTGGTTGATTAGTTTTTTAGTTAAAGGCATTTATAATTTCTGGGAATCCGTACATACATAAAAACCTTATAAAGCTGAGTCTAATCAACCAAATCTTAAAGAATTATATATGAAATAAAAGTAAAACAATTTGAGATTGAAATTAAATTTAAATAAGAAATAGTATTCAACAAATACTGTAATCATCCCTTGGTTTTCCCGGGCGTTTATCAGGAATTTCGAGATTGCTCGCTTGCGATGTACACAGAACTTCGATATTTTTCTGCAAAAAATATCCGGGAAAACCAAGGGATAAAATCGGTAAACGGTAAGTAAAATATCGAGGTTCTGTGTACATCTCGAGCGAGCAATCTCGAAATGTCCGAAAAACGCCCTGGAAAACGAAGGGATGAAGACGCTGATCGGTAAGTGAAATATCGAGGTTCCGTAGTAACCTATGTTTTGCGCAAGGATGTAAAGAGTAATTGTGCAAGAGTTTGTTCAGATCGGTCGAATAGTTTAGCAGTGCATAAAGAACAAACAGACTTAAAAAACGCCCGGAAAAACAAAGGAATAAAATCGGTAATCGGTAAGTGAAATATCGAAGTTCTGTGCATACATCGCAAGCGAGCAATCTCGAAATTCCCGAAAAAACGCCCGGAAAAACCAAGGAATAATGTAGCTGATCGGTAAATAAATAATCGAGGTTCCGTAGTAGCCTATGTTTTGCGCAAGGATGTAAAGAGTAACTGTGCAAAAGTTTGTCCAGATCGGTCGAATAGTTTAAGAGTGTATAGAGAACAGACATACATACAGACATACAGACATTGTATTTTATATAGATAGATAGAAAATTCGTTAAGATTTAAATGTTGCTTTAATTTCCATTAATTTTGAGATATCGGTCTATTTATAGTTTTATTAGATTTTTTTTATAAAAAAATACTTTCTAAAAGAAATTGAATTCATCGTCACAATCCCCGAAAAATTAGAAAAATTTTGGCACCGGTTTCGAGAAAATCGGTATTAGGTAATTATATAGATAGGGAAAGCTTCCTTTTAAAAGAAATTAAACCCATAGTTGCAATCTCCGCAAAATTAGCAAAATTTTGGCACCGCTTTCAAGAAAATCTGTAAAACAAAAAATTGAACCCTGTCACGTCTGAAGCTCGATTGATTATGACTCGACCGTTTCGAGTAACAATTGTTTTCTCTCACTGCTGCTAATTTCTTTATATAGCGTGAAATGCTCTCCTTTGAGTTTCGGGTCAGTCTGCCTTTCACCGACTTTACCCGGGATGGCGAGAGCTATCGTTCAGTAAAGGGATATTTTAAAACAAGGACCTTAATATTGTCGAATGATTTATTCTTTTTTCAAACATTTTTTCTATATTATATTCATTTACTAGATTTTCCAAATATTTTATGCTTATGTTATTTAATTCTTTATTTAAGAAATTTAATAGAATCTCTAGAATCTCGGTAGATTCCGTTGTTAATAATATTTCCTTCATAGAGAAAACTTATTGTGACAAGAAATGATGTAGCAATGAGGTGTTGTCGCTTAAGAGAGACTGTCCCAAGATATTAAAAGTTATAATAGCATAATTTATTAAATGTATCAATAATTTCAAAAAGAAAAATATCTGGGGGCGGTTGTACAATAAATTTAGTTTGTTAGTCAACGGTACTCACGATTACAATGAGTAGGTAGTCTATGACAGTTCTATATTTTCTGTGGGCGAGGGGTAAACGGGGCAGGGGGGTTCCACGTAGTACCTAGAGGGACTCGTAAATGGCGTTCGCGACCAAGATCACGGTCGATAATATCGATCGAGGTCACGCGATCTCTTTTACCATCTAAACTAGTCACGTGGTCTTTTTTTACCATCCGAATTAGTCCGATGGTACATACGATTGCTAACTGTACGTAGATAACATACCGAACAAGATTTAATAAGTTGTTTATCGATTATACATATCGACCGCGATGTTAGTTGCAAGCGTGCCCTATGAGGTGTGTTCTCTATGCCCGGTGGTAAGGGGTGTGGGGGCCCGTGGAGCAAGATCCCGAAGGGGGATCGTGCAATTGCGTTGATAGGTCCGCGTTGGAGAGGGAGGGAGAGGGAATTTAGGCGCGCTTGTCGGGACATAGTGTAATATTTAAAATAACCTAAAGGTGTTCAGCTATAATTTATAACATCGACGATCGTGACGTCGATTTGTCTTTTTTTCTTTTCTTTTTTCTGTGGAGATCTCTTTGTCGAGGGCTTCGTGTTCGAACATGTTTCACGACGCCACTTTGGAGTTGTAACGTCACGTACTACGTTTTTTTTCTCTCGCTTGACTCATTTTCCTTCGCGTTCTCGAACTTTTCTCCTTCTTTTCGGTATTTTAATATTTTAAATAATTAAATTATTTTATTAGTTCCTTAAATTTATAGTTTAAGAAAAAGACATTATCGCAACGCATAATTTAAACAAGGAATAGAGGAGAAGGTGGAAGGAGAAAATAATTTAAAATTGTTTACCGTGTTATTGTACATTTATTTATTCATTATATCCCCATTTAAACAAGGGATTATATCACTCACATATATCAATAGGTCTCTCCTTCAAGGAATCATACAAAATTTGATCTATAGCATACACTATTAATTCACATTCTAAAATTGAATATTTATTACAAACGCCGCGCAAGATTTTAGCGGCGTCATTTTTTTCGGTAATACGATCTCTTAGTAAGATACTTGCACATTCTCTACATTTCGCATTCACCTCTTTTGTTTGCGGTGCTAGCTCGACGTATACATTATCGAGACACTGTTCGAGCTCAAATAGAAACAGTACGGTTGACGGCTTCATGTACAAGCATGTGTCGCGTAACGTAAGTTTCACATTATTTTCACCGCGCATTTTAACGAGTTCTATTTGTAGTTCTCGTATAGACAGCGATAAAAATGTGGTTGACTCTATAAGTTTTTCGATGTCCGTGCGTTTTTCCATGATCATTGACCATGTTCCATAGGGCATCGCGATTCGGTTTCGTCGGTTGTCGCCAAGGATCAATTCCACAAAAGAACTGTGTGGAGGTCTCACGCTGATCCCAATTTCCAAATACTTATAAGCAGTTGGTGTTAATGCGAATCGTCTGCTCAAGATACGAGGCGTATAACGAGGTTTATATTTATCGAGAAAATTGTAGAAAAAGAATAAAATAGATAAATGATTTATGGAAAAATAGGTTTTGGAAAAATATATGCAAAGTAATACTTACGTCTCACGCTGGTTCGATGGAGTTTCGCAAGGAATCGGCACGTAATAATTCATACTTGTGCTGCTTCCCACAGAGGAGTACATCGCTGTTGCTTACAAGATTCGAACTGCTTCCACACGGGTGACTGATGCAAGACTGAACATGTAAAGATCGCGTATGACTCATTATAAAGGAAGGGAAGGGAAGGGATTATTCCCCTTCCTTCAGCATTTCAAGCATAAATGTCAGCGCTGCTTACGTAGAAGTTATTAATAAAAATTCTAAGAAATGAAAAAAAGTTAACGTTAAAAGAAACGCAAAGAAAGCCAACGCATCTTTCAAACATTTGCTAACCACTAACAACTAATGGGGAAAGGAAAAAGGAAATAAAACATTGTAAAGTTTATATAATTTATTTATTTATTTATTTTTTAAAAAATTTCAACTCTTTCTGGCGTGACCACCAGTTAAATAATTTTAATACATTTTGTAATGCGCAATTCTTAAGATGGTTTCCACATCGCATAATATTAGTATCATCTAGATCTAGATTATTTAAAGATTCGATATCTTCATAATCCGCATCCAGAGTCTCGACGATTAGGTTTTTGCTCGCATAATTTTCAAGCAGATCCACCAGCCATTCTAGTTTCTGACATCCCTTGACGTACACCAGAGTCGATGGCGTCTCGTCGTCGTCGTCATCGTCATCCTCTTCTGTACCAAGCACGGCCGATGTAATTATGCGTTCAGCCATGTAATCCATTGTGATTTCTAATCAACCAGGAAGCACACGACTTGTCGGATTTTGTGAGGAGACTCCACGGCATAGGGTGTGTAAAAATGTAATGCGCCAGAACGACCCCCTTTCGCAACACCGCCAGCTCCTTTACGACAAATTTCATCCCGACGGTGAATCCTTGCAGATCGACAAACGTTGGCACGATCATGATGCAACAAAGGAGCGATCTGAACTGTACCTAATCGCGATGCATCCTCCTCTCTTATATCGGAATATTTGCAGATAATGCAATTTACGTGATCTTGCGCACTACGTTCGACAACAGGCTGTATTCGATTATGCGATCATGCAAAATGAGACAATAGGCGGTAGTATTCGCGGGTACATTCTCTTTGCAGTCAAATTCTATTCGCACATCCACGGTGGCACTCTTGACGGACTCGTTCTGTCGCGAGCAATCAATGACCACAAAAGGTCCATGCATCAGGAATGTGACCACGGTGCACAACGTTTCGTAACAATCAATTCCGTAATAAGCTTTACGGAAACGTGCATACATATCAAAAAGGATGGCGTATCGTTTCTTGTCAATGTCTAGATTCATATCGTCGTATGGATAAAATTCAGAGTTTAGATAAAGTTTCACGTTGGTCAAGTTACAGTGGTCGAATCGACTAGCATCTCGAGACATAACATTCTTTCGGCCAGTTTGGAAAGCAAAGATGACATATCGCGGTTTTTCTAGCTGAGTCGCAGTTTTGACGGTCCATGAATGCTTCGTTGTGCTCTGCAGCAGGGGATACTCGTACAGATCCCAAGAACGGAAACTTATACTCAGGTAACGCTTGTTTTCTAAGGCGCGCAGCATCGATAGCTTGTTGACCTCGTTTAACGTAATATGAGGCATTCGCCACTGTACTTCAAACAATTCGACTTCCGGCTCCGTCGTCGGATTTCCCACAATGGTATTATTGTCGCTACGCGCTCGTATCAAAATTAATTCGTGACGAGCGTTAACGACCACGCGTTTGTAATCTTTGCAAAAGCCCAGCAACATCTTGAGCGGTACGCAAAAGTTGAAATATCCTTCCGGTATGTTTTATGGAATGTCCCATCCAGCGTTCCGCATGATCGAAGCATTGTCGTACGTTAGCGATACATAGTTCTTGATAGTACTGGTTATTCCAACGTTTCTGCTGCGATCAGTCTCCACGCCGTTGAGTTCTTATCGAATTTCATCAAACATGAACGCCACACAGTTATTTACAAACGTTGCCTGCGACTCGTCGTTCCTTTTCTTTATCCTCAATATTCCTTCAACGTAGAGAAAACTTTCACACGGCAACGTATACAGATCCTGCTGTTGTATGGGTATTCGTATCTCGTCGCTATGCTCAAACGTTGTGTTGGCGCACGGGTTGTACGTGTGAGTCTCGATCTTGACGATGCGATCGTCAAAGACCGGCTCGCCTCCGACTTTAAGGATATCGATCATGTTTTCTCAGATATTTCGCACCGCGAATCCCAAAGATTGCAAAAATTCAACGTTCGATGCTCTTAACTTCTTCTTCGTGTTTTTAGCGCAGCCTGACAACGATAATGATGGTGATGGTGATGGTGATGATTGAACGATATCGTTGGTCACTACCGTAGTGTAGATAGTCTTATCTCTTGCGTGCTCTGAGTCGTTCAATACAAGCATCTCATATGTCGCGCACACTCACACGCGCGTTATCGCTGCTGCCGTCGTACGTGTAATCTCACGGTGATCTCCTCTCCTCGAAAATCAAACAATTGTCCGTCTTGATCCACGACGCGTATTGTTAGCTCCGTAATGCTCCGCGCGATGATCGGTAGATAAATGATCTGCGCCGGCGTTTCCGATATCTTATATCCTGGTGGCACGTTCGGAGAAAATTCATGTATCGTATGAACACGTTTACCGTTGCTGTACGCACCCGCGGTCACGTTACACTCTATGCGGATTATGTTTATGTTAATGATATTAATCGGTTGATCGGATTGATGCCATTTTCCCGGTGGCAATATACGTTCCGGCGAGAATCCCAGCAACGATCAAATGTTGTTGGGCTTGCTAAAGTTTACTCTGAAAGCGCAATTGATTTCGCTCTTCATCGTGTTGTAATTAGCACGGAGCACCATCGGGTATTTTACAGTCTCGTCTTTGTCCTCGTAATCGTCCTCGTCCTCGTTGCCGTTTGCGCGATTTTCACTTCTGACGGTCCCTTCTCGCGCGATATCCGCGACCGATGTATGATTATCGCGATTGTTGAAACGACCTACGCGTCGGCCGCGTTGCGGGCGTTTCCGTAAAATTGCGCGTTTCAAAAACTGGTGTATGGCTCGTATCTCGTACGATCCCTCGGGAATCGTAATTTCCGTGTCATCTTCGTCAAAATAGAATTTATTATTCGAGGAATTTACGTTCGGTATCGTGTGATAAGTTTCAAAAACTGTTAGACCAAGCTCGTAGTCGCCGTCGCTCAAATCTACGGCGGGAAAGTAGTGCACCGCGAGGATGCTGCTCTTCCCGGTCAGCGTAAATGTCATAGACATGTCGGGAAAACCGTTCGACTAACACTGAGTCTCCGCGGGCACCGTCAGCTTTTAAATTCGCGCTGATTTATCGATCGTCTGGAGAAATCGTAGACACAATTGTCCGCAGATGTTCTGATCATAAGTTTGAAAGGGCGTGTGATTGTACTCAATCTTTGTCACGCTCGGTTCGAAATATCGCACCAACTCCTTCGACGGTCGAAGATTACCGAAACTGTCAAAATACATCACGCGGTTTCCCCTCTTTGCATACGCCACCCAATGAGTACCGGGGCCAGCTGAATTGTCCAAATTTACAATACCGCTCTCGTTTCGTCGTATGCCGTCGATCGGTAACGAGTCACGCATGAAGACACCTCTAAAATACGGAATGCGCATACGCTTTGCCAGTTGTTGCAGTTGTACGTTGGTAGTTGCACCCGTGGGCATATTTAACGTCTCTTTGACGATTTTTTTTTCCTTTTTTCTTTTTTGATGTCACTCCCTGCCCGCGTTTGTATGGAGCGAGATAAAGTCCACGATTTTCCATGGCGCGATTGTGACGTCGCATCTCTTCTAACTGACGCAACGCGGCTTTGTTATCGTTCACGGCTTTTGCCACTCCTGCCGCCCCGCCGGCCAGAGAACCGAGAACTCCCAGCAACGGTAGAATCGGTAATACACCTCCTCGTTTCGATGCTGGAAGTATCCGTTTTTTCGATGTTCTCTTCTTCTTCTTCTTCTTCTTCACGGTTTTCAAACCCATTCCTAACTTTTGCTTGACATTCATGGTCGCCCAGACGGCTGTAGCGGCAGCTCTCTCTCCGAGAGCGTATGATAGCTGAGATGATTTGATTGGCTGATATGGTTTGGCGTAAGTTACGCGTACGCTGGCGTACGGATCTTACGCCGCATGGAAAAGCAGCCTCAGACCTACGCGAGAATACCCAAACATTTGATACGCGACAACGCGAACCTGTTGATCCTATTCAAACAAGATGGCACCAATCTTAAACACGTGTACAACGATCACGTGAATACCGACATGTCGTACGATGAATTTTGCGCGTTTTGTCGTGAATGTTGGCAGCACGATTACGGATTTGTAGTGATAGACAAGGACAGCTCGCTTAACAATGGTCGATACAGAAAAGGATTTAACGTGTTCGCGATACCGCAAAAGCGGTCAGTCGTTGTCGGTACCTCGTCGAGGTGAAACATTGTAGAGAGAGAGAGAGAGATTAACAGTTTGCTTTTTTCCGCGATAACCACGATCGACATGAGTGATGATATTCGTGAGCGCGAGAAGATTGCGAAAGAGATTGCGAAAACGAGCAAATCGATTCGCAAGAAACTTCGCGAGTTAAAGACCGGTAAGATCGAGAAGGACATTAAGTTGGACACGCACTTTAAGCCTCTCATCAAGCCGTTGCAAAAGATCGCCGACAAATCGACCGCGGTGAAGAAAAAGGAGCCGGAGAGCGTCGCCGAGAACAACACGTTTTCCGACGATGTGACGCCAAAAAAGATTATATTTCTCGTCGGATCCGACGCCGCGTAAATCTAGTCAATCGAAAGCTCCACTGGATGTACCACCGATAACCTCATCTCCACCGATATCATCTCCACCATACGTAACGGCGAGAAAAGTGCAACCTACAATAAAGTTCGAATTACCCGAAAACGCGCCTGTTTTTGAACTCGCGGACGACTCGGAGCTTGCGACGTCCATTCGAAAGGAGTTGGAAACGCCGGAGGGTCGAGAAACGTTGCATAATACCTTGGGTCCATTAGGTCAAGAGTACATCAGGGCTCTTATGAGCGCCAAACCAAAGAGCGATATAGATACCGTGTACGGCGTTTATCTCGGCAACGATGGAATGATGCTCGGCAATAAACGTTTCAAGGTGGATAGCATGGATAACATGTATATCGGCGACGTACATTACATTGGCACACCCGGTATTTACGAGTTGATCTTTAAAAACAAGCCTGATAAAAACATTTACACGGAGGAGGACATGCAAAAGTACATGAATATACTGTTTGAGACGAGCACTCATAAATTCAATCACGATCCTCTCGGGCGAGTAAAGTCCCACAGGGGATACAAGTACACAGATATAATCAAGAATTTGATACCGCCTGCATCCATGAAGAAACAATCCGGAAAGGGATTAATCGCGCCTCGCGCGATGACGCTGACCGACAATAAGATCGATTACGTGCACTGGGACGATCCCAACGAGCTGGTGGATCGTCTACGATTGCTCGACGCTTCGCGCCACGCTCGCAACAATGCCCACAACAACGAGATCATGTCGATCATCGAGGAACTTCGCGAAGCCGGTCTTGTTATAAATTGAATCGCGCGGCAGCAAGCTGTTCAATCAACGTTGAAATGCCGATCAACAAATTTGGGGTATTCGAGCAGATCAGAGACGTGCCGAACGCCGTTTTGCACCATCAGTCGTGCGGATTCGTGAGACATTACGTGCGCAATAACGCTCTATGTCTCATCGCTACGGATTTTGACGCAAAGTCGCGCAAGATTCGTAAAGTGGCACAACCGGAGGCTGATACCGACGCCGCCAACAAACTATACGTGGATTATTACATTAAAAAGTTAAGCAATCAACTGAGAGCGTCAGACGAGAAGCTGACGGCGTACGAGAAAGACGTGCAAGCGTTACGGATTGCGATAAACGAGCTTTGGCATTCGATTACCGCTGAATCAGAAACGACAACGGACAACAATGGACAAACGGACCAAGATCTGCTACGAACCACTAACAAGCGGCAACGAACAACCAAAAACGGTTCAGGAACGGCTATCGGAGGGCTGCCGAGCGACTAAAGAACAGCTATCGAGCAGCTATTAAGCGGCTCAAGAACGGCTCAAGAACGGCTATGAACGGCTATGAACGGCTGATGAATAGCTATAAACGGTCAGCGGATGACAAAGAACGGCTATTGAAGGACAATACTCTGGGAAAAATAAATACGGTTAAGGGGATCCTGAACCCGTCTGTATACCGACATTATTTCATTATAAGAAATCTTTGAATTGGCTTTACAGAATCGCAAAATTCTTTTACAGAATTAAAGTACGTGCAAAAATCTAGGGCGCAACGGTCGAGTTTGTATGAAAAACGAAAAAAATTAAAAAACTTACTTATTTTGGGATCCTGAACCCGTCTGTATACCGACATTATTTCATTATAAGAAATCTTTGAATTGGCTTTACAGAATCGCAAAATTCTTTTACAGAATTAAAGTACGTGCAAAAATCTAGGGCGCAACGGTCGAGTTTGTATGAAAAACGAAAAAAATTAAAAAACTTACTTATTTTTTGCACGTAGAGCTGTCACCTGACAACAATATTTGCTACAAAAATACTGCACTTTATATGTACAAAATGAGATAGAGGCGCGCTAGGGAAAACATGTAAGAATAATATCGCGCAAGCAGAACTAAGATTCGAAGCCTAGAAAAAAAGAATTTCTCTAATTGCATTTTATGAATGCAAATACAGACGCTGAATAACAAGAAGAGCAGTGTTGCGTGTAACATTAGTTGCCGGATCTTGTGAGAGATGGTGCTGCAATCGCTGCCAGGGCCGCGCGGAGTGCGGACTGGATCGTCGAAAAAGGCGCGGATCTTGGGTGCTCAGAGAACGCAAAATATATTGAACTAAAAGAAATATTTTTGTAACTAAAACAAATTTACCTATTTTTTGTACAATTATATACACGCGTGACGAGTAGAAGGTAAATCCATATCAACTCTATTCAATGAGAATCTCCAGTAATATCAGTTTTAGCAAAAAACCTGTCTGTATGACTACAAAAATTTATTTGCGTACACAATATTCATGTTATAATTCTAGATATTATAGATATCGTCGAAATGTTTTTCTATTAGAGCGGACAGTAATTTATCCGGAACGTGGACCGAAACGGACGATGAGATGATACTCTACAGACGAGTTCTACTGTTTGAATCATCTAAGCTGCAAACCATATTTGATAAAATACAGAATCAGTTTTCTTACTTTTTTTCGATTTTGATAAATACTCGTCCAGAGCGCCCTTCATTTTTATGCGTACTAATTGTGTAAAAGAGTTTTTCGATTCTGTAAAGCCAATTCAAAGATTTATCCGCCCAAAAAAAAAAAGGGTAAAACAGAGTTCTACAGGATCCCCTTCTGTCACCAAAGGCCGACCCGCGTATAACAACATTGCGTTGCTCTTACCGCACCCGCGGCATTCGCATCAATGTGGTATGCGTAAAAATAAGCACGATATGCGTTTCTATGAATATAATTTATGACATATAACATGAATTTGAAAATTTCTATTTTGCCAAGTAATTAAAAGTTTAGTATCGCAAATTACGACTTACGATAGCAAAATTATCAAAGTTTAAATAAACAATTTGTACTCAGAAAAATATTACCTTTACGTAAATTTGCACAAGTATTTGTCTTACAACAGAATATACCGTAATATACAACCGTAATATACGGTGTACTTGAATGTTAAATCGATAAGGATCATGTGTGCAAGCTCAATGACACATGTGGAAACTCCTGGTGACAATTATTGAACACTCTCCTGAGTGTTAAAAAATATATAATTACAACATAATCTTATAGTGACATGTATACAAGAAGTTTAGTTTAGCTTCATAAATTTTCGGTTTTCAAGATTGCATTTTATTTGTAATACGTACTTCTTACATATCTGTACAGTGCATTGAATTATCATATAATCCGGATAGTGAAAAAAATCGTATAAAATACAGGAAGGTAAGAAAAGGTTTCGAATGCTATGAAACAATAACAAAATCTTTGCAAAAGTACAGAACGATGAACCAACGCAATAATGCCACATATAGGTACGTAACTACTCTATTTCGATTCTCACGCGAATAAGTAATACGTGAAATATTATTTTTGCAAGCTTATAAATATAAAATAGTACTGTCAGAATATATAAGGAGAGGGGGACAAAACTTTATAGTAAATACTATAAAGATTATTTTGTCCCCCTCTCCTTATATATTCTGACAGTACTATTTTATATTTAGAAGCTTGCAAAAATAATATTTCACGTATTACTTATTCGCGTGAGAATCGAAATAGAGTAGTTTCGTACTGAACGGTTATAGAATCGAAAAAAAAGAAAAAAGAAAGTCTAGCTGAACAATTATTGAACACTCTCCTGAGTGTTAAAAAATATATAATTACAACATAATCTTATAGTGACATGTATACAAGAAGTTTAGTTTAGCTTCATACATTTTCGGTTTTCAAGAGTGCATTTTATTTGTCATACGTACTTCTTACATATCTCTACAATACATTGAATAATCATATAATCCGGATAGTGAAGAAAATCGTTTTAAATGCTATAAAACAATAACAAAATCTTTGCTAAAGTGCAGAACGATGAACCAACGCAATAATGCCACATATAGGTACGTAACTACTCTATTTCGATTCTCACGCGAATAAGTAATACGTCAAATATTATTTTTGCAAGCTTATAAATATAAAATAGTACTGTCAGAATATATAAGGAGAGGGGGACAAAATAATCTTTATAGTATTTACTATATCTGACAGTACTATTTTATATTTATAAGCTTGCAAAAATAACATTTCACGTATTACTTATTCGCGTGAGAATCGAAATAGAGTAGTTACGTACTGAACGGTTATAGAATCGTTAAAAAAAAAAAAGAAAAAAGAAAGTCTAGCTGAACGCGTTACATGCGATAAGGCCACAATACATTGAATAATCATATAATCCGGATAGTGAAGAAAATCGTATAAAATACAGGAAGGTAAGAAAAGGTTTTGAATGCTATGAAACAATAACAAAATCTTTGCAAAAGTGCAGAACGATGAACCAACGCAATAATGCCACATATAGGTACGTAACTACTCTATTTCGATTCTCACGCGAATAAGTAATACGTCACATATTATTTTTGCAAGCTTATAAATATAAAATAGTACTGTCAGAATATATAAGGAGAGGGGGACAAAATAATCTTTATAGTAAATACTATAAAGATTATTTTGTCCCCCTCTCCTTATATATTCTGACAGTAATACGTCACATATTATTTTTGCAAGCTTATAAATATAAAATAGTACTGTCAGAATATATAAGGAGAAGGGGACAAAATAATCTTTATAGTAAATACTATAAAGATTATTTTGTCCCCCTCTCCTTATATATTCTGACAGTACTATTTTATATTTATAAGCTTGCAAAAATAATATGTGACGTATTACTTATTCGCGTGAGAATCGAAATAGAGTACTTTCGTACTGAACGGTTATAGAATCAAAAAAAAAAGAAAAAGGAAAGTCTAGCTGAACGCGTTATATGCGATAAGGCCACGTGTACCCTGACGCCGGCGGCGCGTATGCTGGCGGCAACGGCGGGGGCGTGTACGCTGCGGGCGGCAGCGTGTACGTTGGCGGCAGCGGCTGGGACGTGTACGCTGACGATGGCGGGTACGCTGGGGGCGGCAGCGTGTACGTTGGCGGCAGCGGCTGGGACGTGTACGCTGACGACGGCGGGTACGCTGGGAGCGGCAGCGTGTATGTTGGCGGCAGCGGCTGGGACGTGTACGCTGACGACGACATTGGCGGCAGCGTGTACGATACCGGCAGCGGCTGGGAGTGGGGCGTATATACTGACGGCGGCGGCGGCGTGTACCCTGCAGGTGTGGGTGACACATACACCGACGGAGTATACGCTGCTTGCGCGTATACTCCGCCGGCGTATCTTGCCATGTTCCGCTCCCTCCGCTCCCTCTTCTGCCGCTCCCGACGCAACGCTTGAGCCACGTACTGAAATAAAAAGATTATATATAAAAATATATACGCATGTGCGTGCGTATGTACATACGTGCGCGTATACGTGAGCGAACGAACGAACGAACAAATGGACGGACGGACGGATAAACTAACGGGCAAACAGGCGACCGGATGAACGGGAGAACGGACGATGGGGCAAACAGGCGACCGAACGAACAGACAATCGGGCCATCGAAAGGGCGGACGGACGAACGAATGAATGAATGAATGAACGGGCGAATGGGTGGGCGAACGGACAACCGGGCGAGCGAAAGGGCGAACGGACAAACGGGCGAGCAGATAAAAGAATACGCTTACCCTGCGGAATCCTTCCTTGTCTTTATTTCCCTGTTGCGGTCGCGGTGGCATTGGCAGTGGCGGTAGTGCTGGTGGTGGTGGTGGTGGCGGCGGCGCCATCGCCATCGGCATCCCTGCCGATGTTGCCGACGGTACCATCGCCGTCGCATTCGGCATCATCGGCATCATCGTCGTCGCACTCGGCACCCCTCCCGAAGTAGGCTCCGACGGCATTATCGCCGTCGCACTCGGCATCAGCGTCGTCGTACTCGGCACCTTTCCCGGTGTTGACACCGATGGCATCATCGCCGTCGCACTGGACATCCGTGCTGATGGTGACGGCGACGGCGATGATACCGTCGCCGTCGCATCAGCGCCTTCGCTTTTTGCTGTAAATAAAGGAAATGATTGGTTACGATTTCTGTACATTATATTATATATATACATTATACACATATATGTATATACATATACATACATGTTATAATTTGCGAATATATACTTACATTTTCGATATGTTCTGCGCGACATATCTGTCGCGCACCGTCTCCGCAATTCCGTCCGTCTTTGGTCTCCGTCGCTGCTCGACTGAGACTTGAGAGTGAACAGTGAAACAAGTGCGGACGGCGGGCCAGGCGGGCTACCCGTCGGAAGAAATGAAATGAACATCTTGCACACGCACTTTTCCATGATACGTTTCGTAGATGTGACATTCTTCTTGTATTAGTAAAGCATACATAGATACACAAGAAATACTTTTTATGTAAAGAGCTTTTTCCTTGTAAACAGATGGAATTTGCGTTTTTAGAGGCGAAGATATTCAATCGTAACTATATTCATTTTCGACACGGAAAGGCATTGCACCTTTTATTACCATATTATTTCATTTTATTATGTAAGATACTGCTACGGATATATTCGCTCTTTGCATCATTTTTGACAATAACATTTTAGATAATAATCTTGTATGAGAAATGTATATTTCAAAATGTTATCTTTTTACTTCCTTATAATCGTCATTTTGTATATCGTTTCATATATTGAAATACTATCTCGTTTCAATACAACAGAATAAAAAATACTTATGAAATTTTTTCATTCACAAATTGTATATTGAAATACTTTACGAGTTGATGTAGTTACGAGAGAAAATATGTGATGGACTAATAATCGATTTGGATTGTCTTGCATTTGCACGAATTAACATCGAAAATAACTTTATCCGTGTTTATCGTATATCTCATATGACCTGACAATGAGTCAAAGCGAGAAGGAGGGAATGATATTCTCTCTCTCGCTCGCTTGCTCGCTTGCTCCGCGCGCCGAACTCTGCCGGGCCGCACACAATAGGCCAGAAGAAAATTTCGTGACCTCCAATTTTGAAGCATCGTTACTATTTTCGATGCATTTTTTTTAAATAAAAGGTAATAAAGCAATGAGACAACTTTGGCTACATTTTTTTTTCTTTTCTTCCGTTCTTTATATTAATTACAAAAAAACAAGTTACATTGAGAAAAATTTCAAAAAAACAGTACATATCTCATGTCATTTCACATCGAGGGCACTTTTATTAGGCTTGCTTATACGCTGAGAGTCTTACTACATCTTACCTCATCAAACGAGATTATTAGCACCTGATTTTAGTTATGAAAAACTACTGAATGAAGCAAGTACTGAATAAAGTAAAGTAGTTCTATTATGTAAGAAACTTTTTATTTGAACTGTCGGTTATCAAGTTTTGAGCCTCCGCACCTGTCGGAGTTGGAGAATGCTTCCTCTCCGTACGAAGACAACTTAGGGTGCGTTTTTGTTGGAGCAGTGATAAACGATAAGAGCGACGAAACTAGCAAAGCAGCGAGAATAAATGCTTTATATGTAATGTTTTATACGGAGCATATAAAAAATTTTAAGTAGACGATATGTACCTAAGTGGTTATATAAAGCATATAAACAATTACATATGTATCAATTGCATTTATTCTTGCTACTTTATTAGTATCGCCGTTCCTATCGTTTATCACTGTTCCAACACACATAAACGCACTCTTACATAAGGATCTGAAGAGATCCTCATAGTTCATTTATAATGTCAATTTGTTTGTTACTAATCTATGATATGTTAATATATGCAATTCTCTCAAATGTTTAAAAATGTTGGTTTTACATGCCAGCATCATACAATTTTAATTCCTGGAAAAAAAATTGTAGAATCATTTATAATTCCAATAGGACATTTATCTGAGGATGCTCAACAGGCAGGGCAGGCAATAAAGATTTTAAACATTGTACAGAATTTATTACACGAAAACATAATACATTACGACGGTAACATAAAAAGACATTATAAATACTCTATTGATCTCTTGAGATCCTTATATAAGTAGTCTTCCTACTGAGTGAAAGCATTCTCCAACTCCGAAAGATGCGGAGGCTCAAATTTTTTCCTTCAGATAAAAGTTGTACGTCTCGTCGAGACGTTGTCAAAACACTATAGTACAGCTCTCTTTCGTTAACATTTTCCTCAGATATTTTAAATTTTTTCATGATATTTTAAATACAATATATGAAATACTTATGTATTATTCAAAATATGCTACATAATATTCTGCATCCACAGGATTATTATATAACATTATGAATAAATCAATGAGCATTTATATATGCGTGTTCTATATAGTTTCCGAATATGGCAGGAAACAGAAGGAATAAAAAGGAATAAGAAAGACTTCATAAAACAAGTGCACATTACTTCTCATATTTGTCACAATATATTTCACAACATATATTTCATTACTCAGCCTCGGACTCCTTGGAATTGTTAGACGAGCTACATGTTTGTGGCTAATATTTGTCATACAAACATGTAAAACATACATTTTCTGCACAACGACATTTTATAAATCCGACATTCTTTCAATTACATGATTTTTTAAATATTGAAACTGGAGGAGCAAGATGAGGGATGAGTAATGAAATATTAGTTGTTATATGTCGAAATGTATTATGACAAATACGAGAAGAATGTGCACTTGTTTTATCAATTCTTTCATATTCATTTTTATTCCTTCAGTTTCCTGTAACATTTGGAAAAATATAATTATACATGTACATACAACACGAATATATATAAACAATCAATTATTTTTTCATAATATGTTTTATAATAATCTGTGCATGCAGAATATTATGTAGCATATTTTGAATAATAAATAATTATTTACAAAATGTAACAAAAATCAAGATTTGATTTGAACCGCAGCATACAGCGTTCTCGGATGTAGCAGCCACGCGTCTTTGCACTCTCAGCTACCCCCTTAGCTTCGATAGAGATCGAAACCTCATGGTACACATAAAAACTTACAACTCTATATTCTCGCGAATGCTTGAGAGTTGCATCAAACGGTTTTACCATTACTGAAACAACTGTAGAAAAAATTGCAACAAAAGGTTTTATTACGTCATTGTGTTCAGAAAAATATACTGAACAACATATCCAAATTCCGCCATTTTCCGCTATCCCCAAGTATGTTTTTTATTAACAATTTATAAACAAATTCGTTTTTTTTCCACAAATACGATAAATTTCAAAATTTTTGTAGAGATCAAAGTTGTAGAACAGACAAATATCTACAAAAAATGTTCTATAATTTTTTTTCGTACAAGCAATACTTTTCACGTAATAAATTTTGAAAGATATACGCTGCGCGGTAAGCGCTGACAGACGTCAAATAAATTGAAGCGTCACACGCGCGCACAAAAAATGTTATATCTTTTGAACGAATCATCGTACAGAAATGATCAAAGAATCGTTGAAAAGCTGAAACTGTCAGCTTTTTAATGCGATTTGGATCGTTATTCTGCGACAATTTTTGAAAATTCTACGATGGTTTAAACAAATTGTTACATGCATTTTTGCCTTTTTTCATAAAATCAGCCACAAGTAGGTTCCAAATTGTTTAAAAAAAAAAACGCCAGCAGAATATTACAGTATATACTTCATACTTTGACTCTACCAGAAGAAAAAAATTACAAAAATTTTTTTCTTTAAAATCAAGCTATTGACATGTCCAGTCAAAATACGGAAAAAAGGGGTACCTAGAAAAAATTGCAACAAAAGGTTTTATTACGTCATTGTGTTTAGAAAAATATACTGAACAACATATTCAAATTCCGCCATTTTCCGCTATCCCTAAGTATGTTTTTTATTAACAATTTATAAACAAATTTGTTTTTCTCCACAAATACGATGAATTTCGAAATTTTTGTACAGATCACAGTTGTAGAACAGACAAATATCTACAAAAAATGTTCTTATGAATTTTTTGAAATATCTCATATTATTTGAGATATTTGCAATAAGAGCTACTAGGCTACGTGCGGAGCGCAGAGTTCTAACAAGCACACGGCAGTCTTAGAATTCGCCGCTCCGCGCGTAGCGTAGTAGCTCTTGTTGCAAATATCTCAAATAATATGAGATATTTCAAAAAATTCATAAGAACATTTTTTGTAGATATTTGTCTGTTCTACAACTGTGATCTCTACAAAAATTTCGAAATTCATCGTATTTGTGGAGAAAAACAAATTTGTTTATAAATTGTTAATAAAAAACATACTTAAAGATAGCGGAAAATGGCGGAATTTGAATATGTTGTTCAGTATATTTTTCTAAACACAATGACGTAATAAAACCTTTTGTTGCAATTTTTTCTAGGTACCCCCCCTTTTTTCCGTATTTTGACTGGACATGTCAATAGCTTGACTTTGAAGAAAAAAATTTTTGTAATTTTTTTCCTCTGGTAGAGTCAAAGTATGAAGTATATACTGTAATATTCTGCTGGCGTTTTTTTTTAAAACAATTTGGAACCTACTTGTGGCTGATTTTATGAAAAAAGGCAAAAGTGCATGTAACAATTTGTTTAAACCATCGTAGAATTTTCAAAAATTGTCGCAGAATAACGATCCAAATCGCATTAAAAAGCTGACAGTTTCAGCTTTTCAACGATTTTTTGATCATTTGTGTACAATGATTCGTTCAAAAGATATAACATTTTTTGTGCGCGCGTGCGACGCTTCAATTTATTTGACGTCTGTCAGCGCTTACCGCGCAGCGTATATCTTGCAAAATTTATTACGTGAAAAGTATTGCTTGTACGAAAAAAACTTATAGAACATTTTTTGTAGATATTTGCCTGTTCTACAACTTTAATCTTTACAAAAATTTCGAAATTTGTCGTATTTGTGGAGAAAAACGAATTTGTTTATAAATTATTAATAAAAAACATACTTGGGAGATAGCGGAAAAATGGCGGAATTTGGATATGTTGTTCAATATATTTTTCTGAACACAATGACGTAATAAAACCTTTTGTTGCAATTTTTTCTAGGTACCCCCCCCTTTTTTCCCGTATTTTGACTGGACTAGTATAACATTATAATATATTTCCCTCTTACTATTTGTTCATTATTATCTGCGCTTATCAACGCGTAAAATCTCATTCAGATCCGCGCCGAGAAAGCAATAGCAGGGTCGCTGGGCTAGCGGCGTCGATCGTATCAGCTGAGTGAGTGCGGGAAGGAAGGAATGATATTCTCTCTCTCGCTCGCTCGCTCGCTCGCTCGGCGCGCCGAACTTGCATAAACAAAACAATCACAGTGGACGGGACGATTCCGTTACGATAAACGTGAATAAACGTGCTCCACTGCGATCAGTGTTTTTGTATTTCTAAAGTATTTAGAATTATTTATAAAGTATTTACAGTTTTTATAAGTGTCTGTGTTCACTATGGGTGTACACACTGCAAAGAAGAAATCTCTGTCTGTCGCCAGGATCTCTCGGAGGAAAGGATGGGTACAAAGGTAAGCATGTTTCGTAGAAGATATAAAATTTGTGTCATACACAGACATACAGACAGACCTACATACAGACAGTCTGACAGATAGACAGTCTGACAGACTGACGTCTTTTTATTTACAAATGGAAGCTTTGTTTACTACTGATTAAATAATTCTTAATTTTTTAAATCTGTTGTACATAGGTGTATTACAATTCGCGAATAAAAAGAACATACAGAAGTATATTGTCCAAAAAGTCGTACAAATTTTTTCCAATTTTCATTAGAAGTCATACTTATACAGGTATTTAGATTATTGGCCTCTCACATGTCTGCTGCCTTGTTTTTTGTGATTTATGTATCCCCAGATAGCACAGCTGATCTTGTTGAATTCATAAAGATCAGCTGTGCTATCTGGGTCGATACGACAAAAATATTAAAATTTTAATGTAATAATGACAGGTATACGAATTGATTAAAAGTACGTACATATTATTGATACTTGTTATATACATATTGTTGCATCGGCACAAATTAAAATATTTCTCTGTATAACGTGCAATATATTCATGACACAATGCTACTGAAAAATGAAAGTACTTCATACCTCATATTTTTATAACGTAAATAAATACAAATACGCCATTGTATTCATTACATACAATATTACATGCAATTCGTAGTATTATACAGACAAGAGACATGTAATTTTTTGTTCATGTGCGCGTCTAGAGCATGAGTAATAACACTGACAACGAACGATGTACGGACAAGCAACGATTCAAAATATATGGTTTACCAATATTTATAGCTGTAACGTTTTTGTTCGACATTCAAACAGACAGGTACTTATTATTATTCATTATTTTTCCAACAACTTTTGTCCTGCACAACTTTAATTTGCGTATTTTTGGATATTTCGTTTCATGTATCTCATAAGAGGTTGTAACAAAGCTTCTATTTGATATTGAATACAAAAAAATGATAAATGAAAATATTATAATTGAGAATGAGTCAATCATTTGTCTGCCACGATAAGTAATATGAAATTACATGACATGCCTACTAACAAGTATAAGAAATTACATAATTTCGAATGTCGATATATATGAATTAATGTATGAAATAAGCCTTTTTCATGGTTTTAAATATGTTCAATATTTTACATTTTATTTGTTAATTGAAGAATCACAATGAAATTTCTTCTCATTTCTGAAGTAATTCATTATATACAAAACACAATAGATATTATTTCATTTTTCCTTTATTATACGATGCATGTTTGTTTATGTAGAAAATGTTATCAATATATACAGTTACATAAATACCAGAAATTTTTTTAGAGGTATGTACTGTCCAAATATTTTAGTTAATAATTTGTCAAATTTTTCTTTGAATTTTGTCTATTATCGGCAAAAAAAAACATTGCAACTTGTACCTTTCAATTTTTACCCAATAAATTTTCACCATATTTGGATACAATATTTCTCTGCTCAATGTCTATGTCCACAGACTGAAATTGTTTTTATCAGCCAATACATGACAGTATAATTATAAAATTTTCTTCTGTAAATTGTACCTTTCCTTGTGTACCACATTTTTGTGAAATAAGTTGCACAATACAAAAATTCATATCTCGACTGTCAACCGTTTATTAAAAATTTCTTTCTCAAAATAGATATTCAAGTAACAAATTTTTTAAACAAGTTATGTGAAAATTTATTGGGTTTGAACTGATTGTAAGACATACAAAATAAAAATTACAAATTAAAGGGTTCTTTTTTCTCGATAACAGAGAACAATTTCAGTTGCAAAATTTGTTGGTGCAGTATTTTTTGAGTATACATGACAAAGCGAAAATTTTTATGGTACTTTACTTTGCGATTATTTTGTCAACACAAATCCATGTAGTATACAAGAGCCGAAATATGAAATCTTAAAAAGTCATGCATTACAGCAGGAAAAATTATTTTATTTATCAGTAGGCACACAAACATATTATACCCCGAGGTAAAAAAAGTGGCTTATTTGACCAAAAAACTCATATATTATATAAAATTTAACATTTATATGTAATTTCTTATTACTTGCAGCACCTACTGTAATTTCACGCATACGTCATGTAGCAGACAAATGCTTCAGCATTGTCACTATACACTACACAGGGTGTCCCAGGAGGAAAAGTCCACAGTCTGGGAGGTAATAGTATCGTTTATTGCAAAATGTTCTTATAAACAAGTGTCCTATTCCCAACGGTTTCCGAGATAAAGCTGTTGAATGTACAGTTATACAATTGCTGATGAGAGTAATGTGCTGTTTCTACTTTACTGTTAAAATAACACATTTTTTACAGCTTATAATAAATGTTGTAAAATTTCACTGTCAACATTGCATTTATCAGCTCTTGTCACAAGAGTGTTTATCATCTTATGAGAACAAGAGTTGATAAATGCATTATTGACAGCGAAATTTTAGAAAATTATTTATAAGCTGTAAGAAATGTGTCACTTGAACAATGAAGTAGAAACAGTACGTAGTATCACTCTTATCAGTAATTTGACCAGTGTACATTCTACAACTGCATCTCGAAAACCGTTTGGTATAAGAGACTTGTTCGTATAAACATTTTTGCAACAACAGATACTATCACCTCCCACAGTATTGACCTTTCCACCCTGTACATGGTGTCCCATTTTAGGACCCATTTTAATCTTTCGAAAACTGAGCCCGGTAGACAAAAATGTTTCACACAAAAGTTGTACGGTTTCAAGGGGGACATAAGATGATGACAATGATTTGACCTTGGATGGTCGTTTCAAGGTCACGTGAACGTCACCTTCAATTTCTTAAATAAAATCCTTTATTGTTTATTACATAATCTTGTAACCTTTGTCTAGACGTTTTAAAAATACTATAATAAAGTTCTTTCGCTTACAATTTTCTGATATTTAAAATTTTTTGTGATATTGATAAAATAGTATCTTGTAAAGTATTTATTTTTGACATCCACACAAATATCTCAGAAACTGCGTTTTTAAAAAAAATGTTTTAAATAAAACATGCTAGCATTAGCGTTATCCGCTCAGAGCTACATGATGTATTCAATCTGACTATACAACCTTACTCGTGGTGTACATCGGATAACGCTAATGCCAGCGGTGCCCACGTTTTATTTAAATCATTTTTTTTAAAAAGACAAAGATTCTGAGATATTTGTGTGCATCTTTTCAAATAAAACATTCTAAAATAAATACTTGACGAGATACTTGATATTTTATAAACATCACAACAAAATTTAAAATATGAGAAAATTCTTAACAAAAGACAGCTTTATTACAGTGTTTTGAAAACGTCTTGACAAGGGCTACAAAAAATATGTAATAAAAAATAGTTTTATTTAAGACATTGAAGGTGATGTTTACGTGACCTTCAAACGACCATCTAAGGTCAAATCATTGTCATCATCTTGTGTCCCCCTTGAAACCGTATAACTCTTGTCTGAAACATTTTTGTCTACTAGGCTCAGTTTTCTACATAAAAATGTGTCTTTTAAAATGGTACATCCTGTATAATAAAATATTAGTTTTCAAGTATTGTCTAAGTGTTTGTCTTTTTTCAAATATTACATAGCGAATGCACTGATATACAAAAGTATTGCAACACTAAAATGTCGAAATTTCTCATAACTTATTGATGATATTGACATAACTGTAAATAAGTAAAATTCCGTGATAAAACCAATAACATTTTTTTTTCCCCGGGAGTAATGCTTGTACATTCGCTACGTTTTTAATTTATCTTTCCCCCCTTCCGCTGTCTTTTTAAAAGTAAGAACGTATTGTCTCCAAAAAATTGCATAATTTTACTCTACGGGGCAGAATGAATTATTTTAGCATATGTCAAGATAACTACCGTGAAACATGGACGTTTCCTTGCAATTTGCAAAAATTGAGACTTATACGTTTCTTTTTTGCCTAGTTACGGCGCAGTTACTTATGCATTTTTTTTCCATTATCGCTAGCATTAGCATTAGCATCATGGGGAGTTTGGTCGGATTTTGCACATTATTGTATGGTGTATGTGTCAATGTCATGTGATGCGTGTGTGCGACTGTGCGTATATGTGTGTGGCGAGAAGGTGGCATATGGGTATATTCGCACTGAAAATTGCGTATTCCTGCCTTGTCTTCGGATATGTACCACCCTCCCCCCACACACCCACGCACACGCACACACTCACGCACGCATCACATTTCACATTGATACACAGAGTCCCCGTGTTGCTGGTGGCAAGTCTACAAAAATGCATAGGCAACCCGTAATTCCACGGAAAAAATCGTACAAGCCAAAAGTATTTTTTTGCAAGAAAACATGTTTTTTGATGGTTCATGACATTACTGGTGATTATGACATTTGTAAGAAAAATTTATTCCAGCCTGAAGTGCGTGAAATGAATTATTTAATTTTATGAAGACAAAATACGTTCTTACTTTTAAAACGGCGGGAAGGAGGAGGATAAATTAAAAATGTAGCGAATGTTTCTTACACTTATTGTTAGTATACATTTGTCACTAAACAAATTTTTTTAAATACATTTTTTCGCGGAATTATGCTTATTTGTTGTTATGCAAAAGTTAGATATGAACTCAGTGTTGCCACAATTATGTACACCAGTGTAACTTAGACAATTCGAGATATTGTCTGTCGTGATTACGGAAAAGTACAACAACCTCTTAAAAATAAGAATGCGGTCCTTAGCGTAACATGAACTGTATATATGCAAGTGTTTTATTACTGTACTTAGTAGTAATTAGTGTAATAATTTATGCCACAAGCGTTTAATCCGTCGATACCGGCTGCATGTAAAACAGTAGTCAAAAAGAAATACCAGAAGCGTCTATTTCGACGGGACTGGTTTATATAAATACCAGAAGCGTCTAATCCGACGGTACTGGCTGCATGTAAAACAGTAGTTAGAAACAAATATCAGAAGCGTCTATTTCGACGGAACTGGTTTATATAAATACCAGAAGCGTCTAATCCGACGGTACTGGTTTCAATAATAATCAGAAGCGTCTATTCAGACGGTACTGATAGCAATACGAACTAGAAGCGTTTGCTCTGACAGTATTGCTAATAAAACATTTCTAAGATATACATTTTTATTTATACTATTATACTTTATTTTTAATAACAATATAATGACATGAAATATATATGTAGTAAAGAAGAGGTAAAGGACCGTTGTAATTTTTAAGAGGTTGTTCATGGTTTGCGATTAATATGTACATATAAATTACACAATAGTATATAATATGGCACAATATTGAACATTATTTTATAAGATGCTTTTTCATTATTGTGTATATTTATGTTTATTATTATTTTCAGGCGACAGTCACTGCAGAAGCAGCGCAAAGAAGCAAATGGCACTAAGGGTACGAAGAAACTTACCAATGTCCAGAAATCTGTGGAATCACCGGTCACTCCCAGTACGATGGATGTGGAGCTTCGTACCCAACAAACGTGCCTAGCTCAAACGCCGAAATGCACAGGTACGTACGACAATGTCCAATGTCGCGAAGATGACAATTATAGTTTTGTTGAGGGTACGAAGGAATCTACCAATGTCCGTAAATCAGTGGAATCACTGGTTACTCCCGGTACGATAGATGTAAAGCTTCGTACCCAACAAACGTGCTTGGCTCTAACGCCGAAATGCACAGGTACGTACGACAATGTCCAATGTCGCGAAGATGACGATATTGACAATTATAGTTTTGTTTGAGGGTACGAAGGAATCTACCAATGTCCGTAAATCAGTGGAATCACTGGTTACTCCCGGTACGATAGATGTAAAGCTTCGTACCCAACAAACGTGCTTGGCTCTAACGCCGAAATGCACAGGGTATGTACGACAATATCCAATATCGCGAAGATGACGTTATTGAACATTATATTCTTGTTGAGGGTGCGAAGGAACCTACCTATGTCCGGAAATCAGTGGAATCACTGGTTACTCCCGGTACGATGGATGTGGAGCTTCGTACCCAACAAACGTGCCCGGCTGAAACGCCGGAATGCACAGATTATGTCCAATATTGGACATCACCTGATGATGACGATATTGAGAATCATACTCTTGTTATCGAGAAAGGCGGTACGGATACAGGTCGTATCGAAGAACATGAGCCTGAAGGTCGTTTGCATTATGGACCCATCTTTTTTCTTGAAAGAATTGCATAGAACATTTGATAATCATAAATATAAGGCAGCATTTCAGTGCCCATTTGAAGGTTGGACATGCGTAAATTCTCGTCGCCGTGGGTTACTCACGCAATTCTTCTTCAAATGTCAAACGTGCAACTTTGAAGACAATTTTTGGTCTGAACCCGTAGATTCCGACGAAATATTAGATGTTAATAGAGCTGCTGTAGCTGTAACAATAACAGCTGGAATTGGTTACGCCCAGCTAGAAGAGCTATGTGCAGCC
>JASTWR010000529.1:80000-119165 GCA_030770355.1 Harpagoxenus sublaevis | reverse complement strand
AAAGTTAGGCCATAGCTTATGTAATCTCTTATCTAGCAATAAGGTTATTTTAAATTATCAAATGTTCATTAAAAATAAATAATTTTATTATTAATTAAATTATTCTATTAAACTAAATGGAATCTCAATAGCAGGACAAGTAGAAACATATGTAATTCAAGTATTAAATAACTTAGATTAATTTTAAAGTAAAATTATGTATTTTATTTTATGTTCTGTTTATAGCAATTATTAATAACAAAAATGTAATTCATTAGTTTTATATTTATCTGTAACATTTTAAATCAGAATCATCATCCATTTATGATTAAAATACATATGACAGTTTTGACAGTTCGACCAGTACACATTTTACATAATAATATTGTCTTTTACCTGCTATTAAATTATACATTAATTAATAATTTTCATACATAACAATAAATATAAGAAGCAATTACAACAACGCAGACAATAAGTATGCAAATTATATAGGTTTCGATAAATAGAATTAATGCCCTGAAAGCACCTTCACTACTGTGGCAATGTGACATGCTAGAGCGCGCGAATTTCAGACAACTTGATTGGCCACACTTCAACACTTCGACTTAAAAAAATATTATAGCCTTCGCATTTTGGTATAGGATTTTCGATAAAATGATCTCAGGTATCTGCCCTTAACAAAAGTGGCACTAGGTATGGTACACCCTATATATATATATATACAGGGTGTTACTAAAAGACCGCCCACTAACTACATAGCGGTACTCCTTGTCAAAAAACTGAGTCGAAAAGTCCTGAAACCACTTTTTTCTATAATGCTTAACAAAGCCGTATCATCAGTAAAGTTAGACCAACCAGCGTCGTTCTTTAGCCGGGCGAAACGTCGGTGAGCCGCGCGCCTGATAGTGTGCGTGAGGCGCTCCGCCGCGCATCGCGCGGCGGCACGGCGGCACGGCGGCACGGCGGCACGGCGGCACGGCGGCACGGCGGCACGGCGGCACGGCGGCACGGCGGCACGGCGGCACGGCGGCACGGCCGCTGCCGGCCGCGGCGGCCGCCGCTATGCTTCGCGCGCGTCGCATGCAATATTCTTACGCATTTGTAATAATAGAAATAACTTTTTCTTGCACACTAAAAATTCACCGTTTTACTCTTGTCAGAAGTACCTCCTTGCAGAAAATTTTGATAACGGATAAAACTTTCGCCAAGACAATTATTAACTATTATTAACATATGAAAATTAAAACAAATACAAAAAATTTTACTGTGTATTTTAACAATACAAAATTTTACATTGCAAAAATTATTTCTAAACAATCCGTTTTCGTTAAATATCTTTACGTAACTTAATTTAAATTATAACACAAAGCACTTATTGAATCTTTCTACGAGGTTTGCCCAGTTACTCAGACGTAATACATTTTTTAAGGGGAATTTTTACTGTAACAATTAGATATTTAAATAATTTTTGTACTTAAAAGGAAATACATTAAAAATATTATTAAAAGCTAAAGTATTTAAAATAAAAAATTTCTTCTTTTATGAAGAATTTATCCTAAGTTATAAATAACGCTGTCCAGATGTACAATCTTTTTAAAACCTAAGGCAAATAAGAGCAAAACCGCGGAGCAAACAATATTAATTTTTATAGCGAATAATAAATAATAACACGTTTAATAACGTAAAACAAAATAAATATAACGTTTCTGTTTTAGTTTAGACGCATAAATAAAAGTGTAATGTTATCGTATTCATAAAACATTGGTCAGCGGTAAAGTTATTGGAAAAGGTTGAACATACGGTAAATTACGTGATAACTGCTGCGTTTTAACTAAAGTGAAATTGAAAGTTAGCTGCAATTCGTATAAGTTTTTTCATAAAGATGTAAAATTCACTTCTCAGACAGTATAATATCAATCTCTACAGTATAATATCATCTCGGTGATAATCTACCGCCGTGTCTGATTTCAGTAACAAAACAATGCTTATGAGTTAAAATCAGCGCCCGGATTGAAGGCCAATGCTCAAACGTAAGGGGAAATGAGTACAGAGACAATATCATGGAGCATCATATAACAAAGTAGCACTAATAAATAAACAAAAGTAAGTTCATAAAAAAACAGACTACAGGTGCCAATTTTGTGGGGCTCTTGACAATAGAAAAATAATTATTAGAAGATTTTTTTATTCACTAATTTATTAATTAATTAATTTTTTTTATTTACTAGTGTTATTTTGTTATATGATGCTTTATGTTATTTGTGTGTACTCATTTCACCTTGCGCTTGAACCTAGGCCTTCAGTCCGTACTCTGATCACTCATAAGCATTGTTTCATTACTGAAACGAGACATGGTAAACTATCACGAGATTGATAGTACACTGTCTGTAAGTGAATTTTCATCTTTATGAAAAAACTTTTCCAGTTGCAGCTGATCTTGTAATCTTTTTTTATTTAAAAAGCAGCAGGTTAGTCACGTGATTTATCAAATGTTCAACCTTTTCTAACAACTTTACCGCTGACCCATGAATATGATAACATTTCACTTTTAAGCCCCTTGCACAATGCTAGGCAACAGGGCAATAGGAACAGGGAACAGAAATAAAAACCCTTGTATCTATGCAGAATGGACGATGACACAGGCAATAGACACAGAATTTCCGTCACGTTGGAAATTCTGTGCCTATTGCCTGTTGCCAACCAATCATAGCGTTCAAATTTTTTAAGTTTGTATTGACGAATATTTTGTTATTTCCTGTTCCTATTGCCTGTTGCCTGGTATTGTGCAAGGACCTTTATTTATGCGTTGTTGACGATTAGATTTAAGATTATTGAGAAATGTTACACTGAAGATGGTCTAAACTGAGACGGAAACGTTTGTATTGTGTTTTGTTTTAAGTTAATAAATATGTTATTATTTATTATTCGCTATAAGATCTGCGTTTTGCTCTTATTTGTTTTAAGTTTCAAAAAATCGTATATCTGGTAAACGTTATTCATGACATAATAAATTTTTTTAACATAAAAAATCTATATTTATATTTCTTATTACACTTTATATGTATTTTCTTTTAAGTATGGAATTATTTAAATATCTTATTGTTATAGTAAATTTCTCTTAAACAATTTATTACTTCTGATTGTAAGTAACTGGACAAAACTTCGAAAAATTCTGTAAGTGCTTTATTTTATAATTTTAATTAACGAGATATCTAATCAAAAACGGATTGTTTAAAAAATAATTTTTGTATTTCAAAATTCAGTTCACTTTTGTATTTGTTTAAATATTTATATGTTGATAGTCTTGGCGAAAGTTCTATCAATTATCAAAATTTTCTGTAAGGTGGGTACTTTTAATAGGAGTAACATGTAATTTTTAGTACAAGAAAGAATTATTTCTGTTAGATATTATTATACAATACGCAAGAATATGTATTGCACCCGACGCGCGCTACGGAGCGGCGGCGGGGCGGCCTTCGCGAGCGTCACGTCTTGTGCAATATTCTTATGCATCGTAATAATAGAAATAATTTCTTTCTGCTAAAACTCACTTGTTACTTCTGTCAGAAGTACCTCCTTATAGGAAATTTTGATAACGGATAGAACTTTCGCCAAGACATAACCATTATCAACATATGAAAATTCAAACAAGTACAAAAAATAAACTGTATTTTACAATACAAAAATTATTTTTCTAAACAATCCGTTTCGTTAGATGTTTAGATTACGGAAACGTAGGGAAAGAATGCTTTATTTATCTTTGCAAATGAGAAATTTCCTGATGCTTTGAAAATTAGTAGTCCTGAAAGGACTGTTTTGCTGTGAATTTCTTGCTCTGAAAGAAGCCGTTGTTAAGTCCTAAAAAAGACTGTTACGCATGAAATAGATAGAAATACAAATATCTGTCCAGACTGTCGATGGACCGATGCTTCAATGCGTACGAGAAAATTTAATTCTTCGTGCGGAAGCTTTGTGGTTCGCGGGGCTTATTTTAAAAATTTAATTTAAAAAGTCATTTGCAGAATTAAGAAACTGTTCTTTTTAGGGCTAGCAACTTCATGCGTAGCAGTCCTTTTCAGGACGAAACCGGTTCTTTTCAGAATTAACAGCTCACTGCAAAACAGTCCTTATCAGGGCTATTTATTTCAAAACAACAGGAAACTTTCTATTCGCAAATATAAATAAAAAATTCCTTCTCTACGTTCCCCTAATCTTCAAAATATTGAATATAGAAAATTTCTGTTTAATATTATAAGGAGAGGATAAATCTTCTTGAAACATAAGGCAAATAAAAGGAAAACGTCGATCTCACAGCGAATAATAAATTATAACGCATTTAATAACTTAAAACAAAATACAATACAAACGCTTTGGCCTTAGTTTAGACCCTCTTTATTGTAGTACTTCACAATAATCTTAAATCGAATCGTTAACAACGCATAAATAAATATGAAATGTTATCATATTCGTAATACGTAGGTCAGCGGTAAAGTTGTTAGAAAAGATTAAACATAAAGTAAATGCGGTCTTTTAAATAAAATAAAATGTTAGCTGCAATTCGTATAAGTTTTTTTATGTTAAATTTACTTACCAGACAGTGTAATATCAGTGTCATGACGATCTACCGTCTAGTTTCAGTAACGAAACAATGTTTATGAGTTAATATCAGTGTACGGACTGAAGGCCTAGACTTAAGCGTAAGCTGAAATGAGTACAGAGAAATATCATGAAGCATCATATAACAAAATAACACTCGTAAATAAATAAAAATAAGTTAATAAATAAAACAGACTACAGATGTCAATTTTGTGGGTTTCTCGACAATAGGAGAATAATCATTAGAAAGATTTTTTATTTACTAGCTTATTTATTTACTTTATATTTTTTATTTACTAATGTTATTTTGTTATATGATACTTAATGACATTTGTATGTACTCATTTCACCTTGCGCATCAGCTTAAGCCTTCAATCCGCGCACTGATCTTAACTCATAAGCATTGTTTCATCACTGAAACCAGACATGGTAGATTATCACGAGATTGATATATTACACTGTCTGATAAGTGAATTTTACATCTTTATGAAAAAACTTATACGAATTGCAGCTAACTTTTCAATTTCACTTTATTTAAAACGCAGCAGTTATCACGTAATTTACCTTATGTTCAACCTTTTCCAATAACTTTACCGCTGACCAATGTTTTATGAATACGATAACATTACACTTTTATTTATGCGTCTAAACTAAAACAGAAACGTTTATATTTTATTTTGTTTTACGTTATTAAACGTGTTATTATTTATTATTCGCTATAAAAATTAATATTGTTTGCTCCGCGGTTTGCTCTTATTTGCCTTAGGTTTTAAAAAGATTGTACATCTGGACAGCGTTATTTATAACTTAGGATAAATTCTTCATAAAAGAAGAAATTTTTTATTTTTGAATACTTTAGCTTTTAATAATATTTTTAATGTATTTCCTTTTAAGTACAAAATTATTTAAATATCTAATTGTTACAGTAAAAATTCCCCTTAAAAATGTATTACGTCTGAGTAACTGGACAAACCTCGTAGAAAGATTCAATAAGTGCTTTGTGTTATAATTTAAATTAAGTTAACGTAAAGATATTTAACGAAACGGATTGTTTAGAAAATAATTTTTGCAATGTAAAATTTTGTATTGTAAAATACACAGTATAATTTTTTGTATTTGTTTTAATTTTCATATGTTAATAATAGTTAATAATTGTCTTGGCGAAAGTTTTATCCGTTATCAAAATTTTCTGCAAGGAGGTACTTCTGACAAGAGTAAAAAGTGATTTTTAGTGCAAGAAAAAGTTATTTCTATTATTACAATGCGTAAGAATATTGCATGCGACGCGCGCGAAGGCATAGCGCGGCCGCCGCGGCCGGCAGCGGCCGTGCCGCCGTGCCGCCGTGCCGCCGCGCGATGCGCGGCGGAGCGCTCACGCACACTATCAGGCGCGCGGCTCACCGACGTTCGCCCGGCTAAAGAACGACGCTGGTTGGTCTAACTTTACTGAATGATTACGGCTTTGTTAAGCATTATAGAAAAAAGTGGTTCAGGACTTTTCGACTCAGTTTTTGACAAGGAATACCGCTATGTAGTTAGTGGGCGGTCTTTTAGTAACACCCTGTATATAACAGATTTTTTAGTTTCCTTTCTTACTTTTTCCTTTTTTTCGTTTTTTCTTCCTTCTGCCTAGCTCGACCTTCTTTTTGTTTTCTTTATCACTTTTTCAATATCTTTTTCGTTTCCTTTTTTTCTGTTGTATTCTTTCTGCTGCCTTTCTATCTCTCTCGTGCTAATTCTGTTTAATATTAATAAAAACTATAATTATTATATGAAAGAAAAGTGTATTTATTATCTATAGTTATTAAACAACATATACAACTTTTGCAAATTGGTAATGAGTGTACGCTTGTAAATGGAAAGCCAGCTAATCAAAAACATAAGTATAAAAAATTATTTGCACTTTTTGTATTTTTCTAATACAATCTAACTTATTATTTTATAAATAAAAAGATTTTACTTATTTATTTTGAGAATAATTATATTATATTTAATAAAATTCATTAATTTGAAAAATACGTTGTTTGAAAAAATTTTGTAAAAAAAATTAACACATTTTAGGTACTCCAATTTGTTATTTTAACAGTAGACAAATATGTAATTTAAAAGATAATAGGAAAAATATGAGTTACACGGCATAAAATTTGGTGTTAATTTATCATTTAATGTATTTAAATTTATTCACTATAATTTTTATGTTAATTTAACAGAAAGTAATTTATGTTAATTTAAAAGAATTTTTATTCAAATTTACATTTTTTAACAAATAATATTATTGTTAAAATTATACAAATTTGGTTGGGTGTGTTAATTCAGTATATATATACGTTTACTAGTCAATGTATGCATTTATATAATTAGATAAGTAAATGTATTCACAAGCAATAAGATTTGAAGTTTAACTTGTAGAAGCATACATTTACACACTTAATATAGTAAAAGTTTGCACAAACAAAATGCATTAATTGCTTGTGCTTGTGTACAGCTTTGATATGTTATAGCTAATTCGATTGGACGCACTAGTGCATCCAACCGAAATTACTATTATATGTCTCTTATAACATATTTCAAGATAAAATTATAATATGCTTTTACTAGTGCGTTGTAAACAAATGTATGTATTTTCTAGTTAATAAATACATTTACTAAGATCGAATAGTAGTCATTTTTATATTTAATTAATACTTTTGCTAAAATCTTATGAAAATACATACATTGACTAGTTATATATACATTTACCGAATTTAACGATTTAACTGTAATATATATATATATTACAGTAAAAGTGCGTGAAATTTATTTCTTACTTTCTTTCTATTTTTCCTTCTTCCTAGCTCGCATTTCTTTATTTCTTTTCGTATTGGTCGATATTGGTCGATATAATACAATAAATATATATAAATATATATTTATTCCAACGTATCTCTCGTATTTATTGATTATTAAAATGACATATAATATGTGAAACCAGCAATTTATAAATCAATTCTCGACCATGAGGAGAATCGCGCGCACATGTGCTGTTTATTTGATTTCGATTAGAAATTTCTTTGGTGGATACTATAACCTAGGATACGGAAGCGTATTTTCACGGCATAAGTTATACAATAACTCCACGGAGAAGTTGAAAGTACTAAATCCCTCATCCGACGGAAAACACCTAAAAAACGTATTACGAAAATGAAGTGCTTAATTGGTATATATAGTGTAAATATTTCTTGCTAGTTGTGACGGATATAATGTTATAGTTATGAAAAGCAATAAGAATTATTTTATTATTTATCAACAAACGTTTCTTACTGATGAAGACATAATTCACATGATCTGACAAACTTGTTGGCGATATTCGGAGAATCAGGCGATACAACATAGTTTTTGGAATTATATATTGCAAAAAATGTTCCGCTGTATTTATGTGTTTCACAAGGAGAGATCTAGCCGATTATCTTAGAAGCAGAACACCAATACCTTGTCAATATCCTACTGGCCAGATATGATATAGATTTAGGACCAGAATTGTACTTTATCGATTACTAGACAGATATCACAAATATGGTAAGGCATTGACAAGTAAGACAGCAAACAAATTAATATCAGTTGAAAGATATCAAATAGAAACGTTTATTCTTGCAGATTGTACCGAAGGAGAGGCATATATGCATTATTGAAGAAATGTAAAAGGGTTGCTACAGAATAGAAGAAACGTGCACTTTATATCTTTTTGTAAAAAGAATATTTTTACTATATAAATAAAAGATCTAATTGTAATTTGATAATAAATTATCATCAGTGATTATAATTGCTTACTTTTTTTTCTTACTGAGTTATGAAAACAAACATACAGACACTTAAAAATACAAGGATATGCAATTTTAATGGATTATTCAACTTGTAGATATTATATTTCTGGATATTTATTTATTTATTTTGATTGTATTATTAACATTGTAATTGATTGTATATTATACAATAGTGCACGTTTAATATTTCATTCTGTAATAATCAATGTTAATATATATTTATTTATAAGAAATAGATAATAATACGATTTCAATGAAACCATATTATTATCTATTTCTACCATATACCACACGTGCGTATTTTTAAGTATCTGTATGTACGCACGTGTGGTATATGGTAGAGAAATAGAAACGTTAAAACGTTATTTGTTTTCATAACTCGGTAAGAAAAAGTAAGCAATTATAATCACAAATGATAATTTTATTATCAAATTACAATTAGATCTTTTATTTATATAGTAAAAATATTTTTTTTATAAAAAGATATAAAGTGAACGTCTCTTCTGTTCTGTAGCAGCACGTTCCACAGCTAAATTCTCAGCTGCGATTGACCATATATCTTTCATCCCATGCTTTGATATCTTTTCAACTGTAAAATTTTATAAATTAACGATTAATTGCTTCTGAATTTCACGAACGCATTTCTTCAATAATGCATATATGCCTCTCCTTTGGTACAATCTGCAAGAATAAACGTTTCTATTTGATATCTTTCAACTGATATTAATTTGTTTGCTGTCTTACTTGTTAATGCCTTACCATATTTGTGATATCTGTCTAGTAATCGATAAAGTATAATTCTGGTCCTGAATCTATATCATATCTGGCCAGTAGGATATTGACAAGGTATTGGTGTCCTGATTCTAAGATAATCGGCTAGATCTCTCTTTGTAAAACACATAAGTACAGCGGAATATTCTTCCCAATATATAATTCCGAAAACTATGTTGTGTCGCCTGTTTCCGCATATCGCAATGACAAGTTTGTCAGAGATCTTGTAGATTTTGTTTTCATCTGTAAGAAACGTTTGTAAATAAATAATATAATAATTCTTATCGCTTTTCATAACTATAATGTCATATCCGCCGCAACTAGTACCTACAAAATCTTAACCCACACAACACGCATGTCTTAATGACGTTGTAACGACGTCTTAAAAGAGACGTCTTTATGACTTTGTTAGAAATACGTCTATATGACGTCTTAGAAAAAACGTCTTTCAGACTTTGTCAGAAATACGTGTGTATGACGTCTTAAAAAAAAATGGCTTTAAATTTCTCGTAAGAAAAATACGATGAGCGATGTTATATAAGTACGGCACAATTTGTATCAGTTATATCGTGGAGTCTATACTCTCTTATAATACAGTGGCATATACATATATACTTTTGGATTAATATATAATAGTATATTAATTGCTACAAGTACAACGCTAGCTCTTCTTTCGTATTTTTCTTAATTATAGCCAGACAACATGCATGTCTATAAAAAAAGTTTAAAAAACGTCTTAAATGTCTATAAAAAAGTCTTAAAATAATGTCTAATCTACGTCCTAATGCATTGTATTAAAGACGTCGTAAATAGTGACACAAGACGTCCCAAGGACGTTTAAACTACGTGTCTTTCTGAAATCTTTTTAAGACGTCTAGGGATTTTTATGACGTCTTTTAGACGTCTTTATGACGTCAAAATGTTATCTGGTTACACTGAATACGCACTGATTAAGCACTTCATTTAACACGCTCTTTTTTATGTTTTTGATTGGATGAGGGATGAAGTACCTTCTACTCTTCCGCCGAGTGACTTACTTATAGTACTTAGTCTGTGAAAACACGTAGTATCTTAGGTTATGGTATCCATCGTTCGCCGGAAAATGTGTAATCGTAAAAAAAGTTTGCGCCAATATAAACAAAACAATCTATCGATATTACTTGAAAATCGTTGATCATATCTGTCGGAGAATCGGGGCCATTTAAAAAGAATTCTTTCCGCTGTCGACATTTTACCGCTGTATGGGAGAGATGTAAGTAAATTATTTGTTGTTTAAAAAACATTTTTTATTATTGTAATATATGAAACAATTTCTTTTAATATAATTATAAAGATGTACAAACTTATCTTAAGTCTGAGCTATAGAATATATATGTGAGGAAGCAACACATTGACACAACTCTCTTTGAATTTTGAATCTTGGTTTAATCTCAAATAAAGAACTCGAATGGCAGAAATATTCCACAGAATACCAGTATTCACTACGAGGGCAAGGAAAACTGCCCAAAACCTTGCCAGTATTCTTCACAAAATTATACACATCAGTTACATATAAGTCATAAAAAAAAAAAAACATATGCATGAATAATACAAATCATAAATGGCAGTTATAAACCAGAATTAATACATACAAATATATCCGCGCTCTAAGCGGCGTTGTCCGTTATACAAAACATATTGAAACTAAATTATACAAGTTATAATTCATAAATGAAATACGCATAAGATAATATAATATAAACCATATAATCTCAGAGAATAAACCAATCTTGAAGAAAACTTAGTGGACTGTAACTTCATAAATTTACTGAATATCAATACTAATATTTATAGTCGTCTTAATAGAATCATAAACTCTCGTAATTATTATACAGGTTACTTTGAATACGGATCGTAATCGAAATCACAACTTATTTGGAATTCATCACAGCTCGCTACGTTAATCACAACGACAGATAACAACTTATCGTTTTTCAGTATCTCGCAAGAAAGAATATTGTTCCGTTAAACAAGGATAGAAACGTTTGGTTATACCAACGCGCTGTAAACTCAAAGATTGATCTGATTCTCATTCACAGTGTTGTCGCTATGAATACAAGTCACAAGAATAATAGAAATACCTTGCAAGGTCGCATACGCAGTGATCGAGCGCTCGATTTTGTTAACAAAAGAAAGAAAGAGATAGAAGATACTATCACGCTCGTTTCCACAAGAAATAAAAGAATGTCATTAATGATCGTCTCAAGATGTGCTTGATTTGCACAGCGATATACCTAGATATCTCATTCGTGAATTACACGTGTGTACGTGTCTAGCTCTTTGCTCGGTTACGAAGCACTGCTAGGCTTCGTAGAAAGAACGTGAGACACGTCCGAAAGCGAACCGACGGATTAGTTTCACAAACATAATCATCGGCATTACCGCTGTGGACGGTCTCCTTACCTCGTATGTGAAAACACTCGGTGCCTACTACAGAGGACACCGAGATTACCGTTCGTGAGAATAGAATCTCCTTCCTTGGTTTTTACCAGGAGGATCGTCTCAGTAAGATGGCGACGACGTTACGTCGTTCCACTTCTCAATCTCTAAGTCAGTCGGTCCCATTGAAGTCAGCAATCTCACAGTTTTTCAGTGGATCGGAAGATTGACTATACGATATATTCGTGGTAATGTGGTTCGCACTTGCCTCGGATATATGACTCGACCGTATAAGAAAGAATCTCAAGAATGGACACGCGCACGTCGTCACTGCTTGACGATTGTCACCGGAATAAAGGAATCGTTCCTTCTTTTCCGAGTGGACAATCCGAGTCCACCCGTTCCGACTTATTCAACTTTCTGATTTGCGAGCCAGAAAGTGGCGCCGCCCGCCTTTCGTGGTGCGTTCACGAGAGCCATCCGATTCGATTTATGATTTCTACTTTACCGCCTTTCGGTCGGTAACTCTGTTGATTATCACGACCTTTTCCAAACAAAAGATAACGTGCTTTACGCAATATAATTTAATCTGCATATTATATATCAGGTCGAGCAAAGATAAAAGAGAGAATACAGACACAGCGAAACGAAAAGAAGAAGAGAAGATGGGAAAAGATAGGAACAAAAATGTGGAGAAAAAAAGAGGAAGAGAAAAGAGGAGAGAAAAAAAAGAAAGAAAAGGAAATAGAGGTAAATCTTAAGGAGAGCTCATCACTCCTCACCGATTTTGATAAAATTAGGCTTAATCGATTCGTTTTTACTTAAAACGAAAGAATCTGGCAAAAAAAGTGTCGCTCTGCCCCGCGAAGCAAGATATTAACAGTTAAAGTTGACGACTATCAGGTTATGAAACCTGGCATACCGACGAGATGTAGCGACTATTAACCATGCCACGCGGCCACTTGCGCATGCTCTGTTAGCTCTGTGCCCACATGCGCATGCTCCGTGGCCGCACGCGCATGCAAAAGTGCGCGAATTTGAAACGTATGCATACTTATAATGCATAAATATAAATATGTACTTTTCATATACCAACTATTCTCTGCTTTAACAAATTATTTCTGCTACAGATATTAAGCGTCGAAGTTAACGAAACAGAAATAATTTGTTAAAGCATAGACTAGTTGGTATATGAAAAGTACATATTTATATGTACAATGAATAGTTGGTATATAAATATATATATAAAAATACATATAAATATGTACTTTTTATATACCAACCATTCTCTGCTTTAACAAATTATTTAACAAATAATTTGTTAAAGCAGAGACTAGTTGGTATATGAAATGTACATATTTATATGTACAATGAATAGTTGGTATATAAATATGTACTTTTCATATATTAACTATTCTCTGCTTTAACAAATTATTTCTGTTTTGTTAACTTCGACGCTTAATATCTGTAGCAGAAATAATTTGTTAAAGCAGAGAATAGTTAGTATATAAAAAGTACATATTTGTATTTATTCATTATAAGTATGCATACGTTTCAAATTCGCGCACTTTTGCATGCGCGTGCGGCCATTGAGCATGCGCATATGCCCCCACGGAGCATGTTTATGTCGCTACCAGTCGCTACATCTCGTCGGTATGACAGGTTTCATAACCTGATAGTCGTCAACTTTAACTGTTAATATCTTGCTTCGCGGGGCAGAGCGACACTTTTTTTTGCCAGATTCTATCGTTTTAAGTAAAAACGAATCGATTAAGCCTAATTTCATCGAAATCGGTGAGGAGTGAGCTCTCCTTAAGATTTACCGAAATAGAAATTAGAATTGAAAGGTTAGTACACCATTATTTGTAAATTAAATTAATCAAAAATAAATATATTATTTTTTACTTTTTACAAAGAATAAGTATATAAAAAGACCAAAATAAGCAATAGGAATTACAATAAAATCTGACATTTACGAACTGTTAAAATACATTACGGCCCGTATTCATAGTCGGATCTTATTTCAAGACCGTCTTAAGTAATGTCTTAAGATGCTAATACGGCTCTTATGATTGGTTTATGATATTTGGATTTACTCTAAAGCATTTTATTGTTAACGTTTTTTTGCGGTGTTGATTGCTCTTTTCTTATAGCTAAACTCATTTTGCTTATATGTATAGTTTCTGTCAGCGCAGAAAGGCCGGTATTCATAGTTGGACTTTATATTTAAAACAGTCTTAAGTAATGTCTTAAGATGCTAATATGGCTCTTGTGATTAGTTCATGACATCTTACCGATTATGAATACGGGCCGTAGTGTATAAGTAACAGTTCGTAAATGTCAGATTTGTAATTCCTATTATTTATGTTGGTCTCTTTGTATACTTATTCTTTGTAAAAAGTCAAAGATATTATATTCATTTTATAATAAACGTTATAAATATACAGGGTGTAACTAAAAGGTCTGGCCAAACTGTAATGACGGATTCAGGACATCAAAACAACAAAAAAAGTTCATATGCACACAGGTCCGATATGATCTTGTTTTCAAGTTACAGACCGCGTCAGCTTTGCATGAACCTCGCAAGCGCCGGCTCAAAAATGTCCAATTCTGCGGTTATGGACGTAATCTACAAAAGGTGTTCAATGTGTCCTCCATGTAATACAACACAGGCCTGGGTACGCCTTGCCATCGAATGTCGAACACGTTCAAATACACCAGGTGTGTACACCAGATCGCACTTACCCCGGTCGATGGATTGGTCGCGGTGGACCTCAGGCGTGGCCCCCGCGTTCATCTGATCTAAATCCACTTAACTTCTACTTGTAGGGGCACCTAAAGGCACTTGTATGTTCGACTCCAGTCGACAACGTGGAGATCTTTCAGCAACGAGTTGTTGAGCACTGCGATACAATCCGCAACACACCTAGTGTATTTGAACGTGTTCGACAATCGATGGCAAGGCGTACCCAGGCCTGTGTCGTATTACATGGAGGACACATTGAACACCTTTTGTAGATTACGTCCATAACCGCAAAATTGGACATTTTTGAGCCGGCGCTTGCGAGGTTTATGCAAAGCTGACGCGGTCTGTAACTTGAAAACAAGGTCATATCGGACCTATGTGCATATGAACTTTTTTTGTTGTTTTGGTGTCCTGAATCCGTCATTACAGTTTGGCCAGACCTTTTAGTTACACCCTGTATAAGAGAAAGAGATCGGAAAGGAGAACGAGAAAGAGAGAAGCAAAATAAAGGACGACAACGGAATAAGGAGGCGGAAGAATACACAAGTGTGGAAGAGGAAAAGGAAGATGAAGAGGAAAAGGAAGAGGAAGAAGATACAGAAAGAAAAAAAAGAGGAAAAAATTTGATGGAAAGAAATAAAAAGTATATATAATTTTCTTGAATGCATTTACAATTATAAAATTTTAGCTATTTTATAAATTAATTTATTATTTTATAATTTCTGTATAGCTATGGAGGAGACTGGAGAGAAAGTGGATGAAGAGGAAGAGGACGTAGAGGAGGTTGGGAAGGCTGGAGAGGAAGAGGACGCAGAGGAGGTTGGGAAGGCTGGAGAGGAAGAGGACGTAGAGGAGGTTGGGAAGGCTGGAGAGGAAGAGGACGTAGAGGAGGTTGGGAAGACTGGAGAGGAAGAGAACGTGGAGGAGGTTGGGAGGGAAACTGGAGAGAACGTGGCTGGAAAGGAAGAGAATCGAGAGGAGGTTGGGAAGGATGGAGAGGAAGAGGACGTAGAGGAGGTTGGGATATGGGGCGTAGAGGTAAAGGGCCTGGCCATTGTTTTTATATTCCCATTTATCTACCGTTTTAACTTAAATTAACTAAAAAATAAATAAAAAACGAATTAAAATTTATGTTCCACTTTAACTGCTATTGTAATTTAAATTAAATAAAAAAATTTTTTAAATATATATTTAACGTGTTTTTCTGCCCATGACTCCCGCAATTTTATATGCTTTCACCTTTAGAATCGAAAACATTCGGACGCTCGACCATGTGGAGGGTCGCGCTCGCATGCGTACAACGTAATTGATTGCATTCGCGCGCGACCCTTCTCATAGTCGAGCGCCCAAATGTTTCTAAGTTTAAATTTTTCCTTCCTGACGCTTGTCTCCCCCCGCGTCGGACTCTGAACCCCTCTTGCCCTAATTAGTACGTACTTTATCATGCTCTGTTTATTTTTTCCTAGGTCTATGCATCAAATCCACACACATACACACACACACACACACACACACACACACACACACACACGCACGCACGCACACTAAAAAGTGAAACACAAAAAGCGGGGGGAGAGAGAGAGAAAGAGAGCGTGAGAGAAAGAGAGAGACAGAGAGAGAGAGAGAGAGAGAGAGAGAGAGAGAGAGAGAAAGCGTGAGAGAGAGCATGAGAGCGTGAGAGAAAGAAAGCGTGAGAGAGAGATCACATTTTATTAAAAAAATTTTTTTTATTATTTATAATAAAATAATTGTACATTCAATATATAAAAAGTGTAATCTGTTAATCTGTTTTTTTTCTTGCTTTTCATTTTCTTATTAATCTTCCTTTCTTCATCATCCTGATCATTTTCTTTTCGCTTGTTACTTTTGCCAGCCAAATTATTATCTTCTTTCTTTTCTTTCTCTGCTTCCTCTGCTTTTTCTGCTTCCTCTGCTTGTTTCTCCGCTTGTTCCTTCTCATAGTTTGACATCCAACTTAATAACAGATCATCCAGATCGTCTTCCAAAACTAAAATTTTATAACCATAAATATTTTATTAATTTATATACATACATATATGTTATGCAGGTATTGTCTGTTATATGCACCGAAAAAATTGTATTCTTATCTTAAGAATATACCACTTATCTTTATAATATTTGCCACTAAAATACGTGACAAAAGGATCCTCTTAGTTTAAGAGTGAAATCCTCTAAAGATATTCTTAAGTGTCAGATATTCTTAACATGTAAGAATGTATACTAAAGATATTCTTAAGTATCAAATATTCTTACCATGTAAGAATATATACTAAAGATATTCTTAAGTATCAAATATTCTTAACATGTAAGAATATATACTAAATGGAATATTTTCTTATTATTAGCCATCGGATTTTTTATATGCAGATTGGTGAAAAAGAGCAATTAATATCTAAGATTATGTTTTTTATAATATCCTTACATATTTATACCTAACATATGTTGCAGTATAAATATGTTGGATATTATAAATAACATAATCTTAGTTTTTAATTGCTTTTTTCCACCAATCTGCATATAAAAAATCCGATGTCTACTTATTATTATATTTATTATTTGAGATTATTAAACATGATAAACATAAAACAGTTCTACAAATGAATATTCGCTATTTATTACATCTATAAGTTTATACATTTATATTTTATAAGTTTTATCTGAAGTTTATAATTTTAATTTAATTTTTAAGAACGCATATACATATATTGTTATAGATATTACACAGCATATATTACAGAATATGCCTAAAAGCTACGTATGAATTTCCTTCAGCTCCTATTCTACATGAAGTTGGATAAAATGAAATAAAATCTTGAAAACCACTCCAGAGTTGGTGTCACTTCGTAACAGTGAAGGTGGCTATTGAATCCAACAGTATGAAAGCCTGAGAGAATGAAACCAACTCTGTCATTAATTAGTTGTGGTTTTACAATCCAATGCAATAATCCAAAGAGGGGAAAATCATTTTCATAGTTTATCGCAAGCACCATATTTCTCTTATACTTAGTGTTGCAAACAGTTGCTTCTTTAACTACCACAGAGTTTTCAAGACCAGGAGGTAAAATATGTTGAAAATCATTATAGTTATAGCAATCAAGCAGAATTTTTTCTTTGAAAAAAAAAACTACATCCCGTTGAAAGCCCCGCTTGGATAAAAAGCGAGCCGAGAGACTGAGTGAATATTTCTTAGCCACTGTTAGCGGCAGATTTTTCCGACAAGTTGTAGCCTTAGCTACTTGTTTTATCACTGGTCGATGTTTTCCTTCCATACGCATCGACCATACATGAATAAGGGGGCCAATAAGACTCATAATTCTGGGATAATGAACCATAAAGTGGTGTTTGGGTTTCAATGTCTTGGAGAATAATTTGCAATATAATTCATGATGTTCAGCAATCAAAGTTGCCAGATACGGGGTTAAGTTTTTGTCTACAAATGGAGCAGTAACAATATCTAATATTTGAACAAGTCGAATGTACAGCTGCCAAACTTCCTCAACCTCAGGCACCAAATCTCCAATCATGAGACCATAATGTCGAACGAAAAATAGCATTTTAGATGCAGACATTTTCAACTTTTGTCCTCAAATATGATCAAGTATTATAATAGAGGGCTTATTACCTATATCAGAACCATAATCAAAATTTTGTATTCGATCATTAAGAGTCTCAAGAGTAAAATATCTTTTAACAGAAATCAAATCTTCCAAAATAGCACACAAATCATAATGGCAAACGCCTTCCAGGATATCGTGCATTATGTCTGCAACAAGATTGGTAATCACATGGTAGTTTTGAAGTTCATTCCAAACACACGGATTCTTAAGACCTGTTAGTGATACATTATTTATAAGATTATCAGCTTCATAATTTTTTCTATTATGTAAGAGCAACAAATTTTCTCTAACTTGTTTTCTCATTACTAGTTTATGTTCTTTACAAAAACGGCAGTAATAGTTTGCATTAAAAGATTCAGTAAATCCAGTAATAGAGTACAATCCTAAATTGTCAGCAAGAAGCAAACAGAAACAGAAGTAGACATGCTGATTGCCAGTTGCTGTATGCACTAATATGCCATTGTCTTCGAGATCTTTGAGTTCGTTTATAACAGGGCGAAAAGCGTTTCCATTGTTTAGATGTCTGTCATCTGATAAAAATATAGAAGATACAAAGATATTCTCAAGAGTAGACATATGATGCTGAGAGATACAGGGAATTTGATAATATAATGCTCCAAGACTATGATCACCCGCATGTGAACCTGTGCAATTATCAGGTTCCACATCGTCAAAGTATGTAAACAATGGTAATACTAAACAATCTCTGAAATAGGAATCCTTAATATTTTTCCACAGAGGGCTCTGAATTATATTAGTAAACTTATCTGAATTATTGAGTTTTCAACATTGGCCAAAATAGCATCAAAAACACCAGGTAATTCCAGGAAGTTCTTCAAAGCATATTTCATTGGAATGTATTGGCCTGTCAGTTCTATTGGTCTTAAAACAGCAACGTTTCCAACTTTTACCATTTTCTCTAAAACTCCAATTCTATAAGTCTGAGGGCATATATAAGACTGGCTTGCTTTAAGTGCATTTACTCTTTGTGTCTCGGTCTCCAAGCCTTGAAATACGTTCTTTATTGTATTAAACATTTCAATCAAATGCTGCATATTGTTCTGTCTTTGTTCAACAGCTTGCAACATAAACAAGGTTCTTGATCGAAGCATTGTAATAAAATTGTCAGAAAGAAAATCAGAAATAAGTTCAATTACCTGCTGCACATGAATTCTGTTCAAGGTACTGGACGCATATAATTTAGCAATTAAAGCTCTTGATGATACAAATATAGCATTCTTGAAATCAATAGCAGTAATTGCAATATTATGCATATCTACAATCTCGTCATTTTGACCACCATTATCAATTTGTTCAAGGGCATTTCTCATATTAAAGTTTACTTATAGACTTTCATTAACTTCCGCCAAATGCTCTTGATGAAGAGCCTGTAATGGCATTTCACCGAGCATATGGGCAGAATGTTTATCTTTTAAATGTTTTTTGAAAGCTTTTATCGAATTATACTCTTGTGAGCAACCATTCTGGGCACACTTATACACGCTAAAAACATTATATGAATGAATTGTCTGCAAATGACAGCACAATGCTTTAATGGAAGGCAACTGAAAATGGCAGTCCTTACAAATATACATTATTGTATTAAAATAAGAAAAGTTCTGCAACGTAAAACAAAATCGTGGAATAAACACTAGATTTTTTTTGAAACCAATCCCTTCAAGGAACTAAGTATACTTGTTACTCGAGGAATATTATTATCCTCTTTAAGATAAAAATCGTAAAAATACTTTTGAATAAAAAGCCAGACTGCCCGGCACTCCTCTTGATATGCAGCGTCTAGTGCACGAAACGCCATGAAACACGTCCAGAGCTTTTAATGGAGTACGGAGCTCATATCGCACATTATCTATTTAAACGTAACTGGCAATAATATTCGATAAAGTAGGTCCAACAAATACTAATGTCGGTTGCAAGTTGAGGCCGCGATTTGCCAGCCACTCGTTATGAGTCTTGATTTGACGATTCAAATCCCCCAGAATCTGCGAAATATTTTTAAAAACAGTGAGTTTATGTACTTAATTATTATCATAAAATAGGAATATTTACTATAAATGATAATTACAAGGACATGGAGTATAAAGGCCTTTCTGGCTTCTGCGACAGATGGTGTGTTTACGCTCGCACCTTTGGTCCTTTTACAAAGTGATGGCAATAAATGAAATAAAATTACATTTTTGTCTAAAAAACAAAGTAAAGTAGTTAAAATAAATTAATAAAAATTATAAATTAATATATATTAATAACACAAAAGAAATTGGACCGCAAATACAGTCTTATTATAAATACCTGTATCTGTATCGGTCAAATCTTTAAACAACTTCCTGCCATACTCATGTGATTTAGCAATTTCAGCATTAAGAAGATTAATCAAGACTTCTTTGGTTGAATCCCACTTTGATATCTTCTCTTCCAGGATATAATTCTTTAAAATCTTGCTGAATCTACAAATCAATTAATTTAGAATGTTTGAAAGGGAAGAAATTCTAAAGGAGGAAAGGAGCATTACACATTTAAAACATGTATTCTCACCAGTAAATATCTATTAGGCAGTGCAAGCATGTCCCAATTTTTTAAATAATCACTCACTAAAGCATCAGACTCTTGCGATTGTTGGACAGAAGACGTTGCGCTATGCGGCTGCGATAACGGTCTGGTTTTTCTGAGATATTGAAAGCGTAAAGGATGTGTTACTGACCAACTGCGCAAAAGTTTAGGCCAAGACTCAACACTGTCATATTTTAAGCGAGCAATTGCAGTTTTAACTTAGTCACTTCCTTATCCATTCTTCTCATTCAAGAAGAAGCCAGATCTGAGGATAAACAGACACTGCGAACACTGAACACGTATAACCTCTCCTTCTTTTTTATACTTAGGTCCTGCCTCTTTTCAGAGGACAATATACCAAATAAAAAGGCTGTGACTGCTGTGAGCGGACAGAAGGGTCTATGAGGTGTATCGCGAATTAAGTCGGAAACAAACACGGGACTGGAACACGTACCGACACGTACTGTACGCGTGGACGCCACGGACATTGTGGCCGTTGCGCCGCGCATACGGGAACTTCGTCGCACAAAAGTCGCAAATTAGAGAATATATTCTTAATTTTAAAAATATATTCTTAATTTCAAGAATGTATTCTTAACTTCAAGAATATATTCTTAATTTAAGAGGATATTCCGAAAAGCATCACGTAAAAAAGAAAATATCCTTATTTATTAAGAATATCTATTAAGAGGATTTATAAAGTATACATTTCAAGAATACAATTTTTTCGGTGTGCCAATATCAAAATCAATTATTATGTTTACTAAATTGATACCTACTAACAGCAAATACTTACTATTTCTTAACTCTTCCATTTCTTAATTCTTTCCATTACTAAATTCTTCCACACAGATTGTGAAAACAGATTAAGGGTGCGTTTTCACTTGACGCTTGACGTTAGCGTCAAAATGGCGGAGCGTTTAAACAGTGCACTGGAACTGCGCAGTAATAAGGTGCATTCCGTTGAGTTTAGGTTAACTAATATACTCGTTGAAAAAATGTCATTTAATCAAAAATATTACGAATGGCAAAGGAAGTGTTTTAAAATAATGAGAAGAGAGAAGAATAAAAATACATACAATATACATTTTAAAATTGTAAGAAATTTACTTAAAAATTATAATGTTTTGATTTATCTTATCAATATCTAATTTATTTATCAATATCTTTCAACTTTTCAGACATGCAGCATAACAAATATCCACTGATAAATACTATCGATTATTTACAAGCAAAGTAGAACAGAAGCAAAGTTAGACAATTACATAAAGAAAACGGTTGTTCCAATGGTTGGCTATGTTGGAATGGTCAAAAAACGTAAACTCTGAGACTTATGGAGCTGATTATATTAACGCTAACTACATAAGGATAATAGTTTTTTTATTAATATCTATCTTTGATATACATTTATAGTGTTGTTCAGTTATTAAAGCAGCATTAAATAGTTTCCTTATCAAAGATGTCGAGCAAATTTATAATTTTTTGTAACTTTTCAACTTTTAACATAAATTATGTATTCAAGAGATGCAAGTATCAAATTAAAGATCAATTAAAATTCGAGCTGAATATGATTTTATTATCTACCTTTCTTCTTACAGTTTAGTTTTCTTTTATCTTGGTCATCATTTACTTGAAAACTATACTTATATCCTGCTAACTATTTCTTATATACTATCCTATATACTAACTATACTTATGTCCTTATATACTTATATCCCATATAATATAAGGTAACTTGTATCACTTATTATGCAACTAAATCGTTTTGTGGAACAAAGAATGGCAAAGAAAGTGTTATAAAATAATAAGAAGAGAGAATAAAAAACGTGTCATGGTTTGTGTGGCAGTAATAAATGAGTTGGAAAAAATACAGAAAAGAAATGAATTTAAATGAAATGAATTTACCAGAATTACAACCTATATCAGCTGGATCAGATGGAGTATCTCTACCATACGTGCTTAATAAAAAGCATATATTATTAATATGTTTAAAATGCAAGACGAGTTTAAGTTAATTGATCTGAACTAGATTTGAACAAATGTCATTTAATGATTTAATTAAGGTATTACGAACGGCTAACAGATTTAATTAAGGTATTACGAACGGCTAACAGATTTAATTAAGGTATTACGAACGGCTAACAAAATGTTTAAAAATAATAAATTTTAAAAAAAGAGAAGAATAAAAAACGGGAAATGCGATGTCCTTAATTATGTATCTCTCAATTAAGTCGAAATTGACATTTTTTTCAATGTATATGTTAAATCAATATTTTCCGAATAACTATATAATGATTGAAAGTAAAATACACTTTGCGATTTAAATCTTACAATCAAATAAATAACAAAACTGTATTGATTTAATTAAAAATTAGAATATAACGATAAATAAAGGATCATTTTGATCATCGACTAGTTAATTCGAAAATTAGCTAAAAAGAATTTGTGATTAAAAGGACATCCAGTGGCTTACGGGCATTTAATACAGTTAGATCAAATACTTTATAATATCCAGAAACAGGCGATAAAAATTTTAACGATATTTGTGTTCAACAATAAATATATATCACTGAACGTGTTGAAATTATTTGTAGCTTGTTTTTAGTCTATTAAATATTTTAAAGTGTCTAAATAAGCTAGAATATCTTTGGTGCATTTGTTAAACTAATTTTTTATACATGTATAAATCATCTTTCCATTAAGATTATTAGTACCGTACGTGTATTACATTCAATAATTATTGAAAATCCGAAAAGGCGCGATAATGCGTTTGAATATGTCCGTTGATCGCGCCCACAGACGACAACAAACTCTTGACGCCCCAAGCTGAACAAATCCAGCTTTCTTTTCTGGACGCTAGCGTCGAAAATGAGGTCACGTGATTGACTAGACGCTAGCGTCAGATTGATAGTAAAATCGCAGCCTAACACATATAAAAATTGACATATAATATGTGAAACCAGCAACTTATATAGTCATTTATAAGATGAAAATTAGTTCTCTATCTGATTTTTATTCGAGTTTGATTAACATACTTTTTTTAAAAGTGCACGTTGAAAATTTATAGCGAAATCATAGCCTTATTGCACATTGTAAGTATACATCGATTAGACTCATGTTTATGTATGGACGGATTTCCCGAATTTTTAAATGTCTTTAACTCAAAAACTAATCAACCAAATCTTAAAGAATTATATAGAATATAATTGAATTAGAAAAGTTGCCAATAATTAATACCAAATTGTCAAAAAACATTAATTTATGAAAAGTCTCAATTAATAAAACTTGAGATGTAGTCCTTAAAAGTTAAAATTTTAAGATATTGGCAATTTTTTTAATTCTACTATATTCTTCAGTCTTTTCGACCCTTATAAAGAAAGAAGCCCTTTACCAATTATCGCTAAATTTAATTCCATCCTTCCTTAAATGATACTTTATCGATTAAAAAAAATTTAGCCCTATATCTCAATATTTGCAAAATTTAGAGCAACCAGGGACATTTCTAAAATATTCAAATTAAAAAAAAAAAGAACCCTTTTACCAATCATCGACAAATTCAATACCAACCTTCCTTGAATGATACTTGATCGATTAAAAAAAAACAGCCCGATATCTCAATATTTGCGGAAGTTAGAGCAACCACAGACATTTTTAAAAAATTCAAAATTTTTTTTAAAAACCCTCTTTACCGATCATCGCCAAATTCAATACCAACCTTCCTTGAATGATACTCTATTGATTAAAAAAAAAACAGCCCGATATCTCAATATTTGCGGAAGTTAGATCAACCACAGACATCAAATCTGCACACACACACACACACACACACACACACACACACACACACACACACACACACACACACACACACACACACACACACACACACACACACACACACACACACACATACGGACATTTTTTTTAAATGCAATTTTTCGACGTTTTAGAACATTCTGAACACATTGGCAGCGGCAACTAAAAAAGAAATTTTTTCACGAAAACAAAGCTTCCAAGCTTCCTCTATGAGGAAGCAAAACATAAAAATTTTGAAAATATACAAAAACGATTATTGGATTTGTATAGAGCATCAAATTTCCCATCAAAATCACTTAATGATAGATTCCTGAGAGTAAAGGTCGATGAAAGAGTAGAATTTCTCGAGAGATCAGAAAAATTACTTTTTACCATCAAAAACGCTTATGTCGCACTAGAAGTTACACCATAACTCAGAATGTCACCAAATTCCGTTGACAACTCTGGCACATAAAGACGCATTTACAGTAGGAATGGCAAGTTTCTACGATAGATTTAAATTGGCAAAAAGCCTAGTGTCAAGTTTGCCCCGGTGCGGTGTCGAGTTAGCCCCGGTCTCCCCTATGCTAATAATTTGGCAAATTCCTTATAAAGGAAACTTTATGAGCAAAAAAAAATAAGGAAGCAATGTGTAAGTTCTTTTCGCTTAGCTTATTAAGTTTCGTCTATGAAGAGCCAATCTGTAAATTGGCAAACTCCTCTCATAGATTATTAATTAATAAATTAAACTTTATAAGCGACAAAAATAATGAAGCAATGTTTCTAATTTGCACACTTTTTTTATTATATTGATACTGCTTTTTAGTACTTGCAGTGAATATCGGAACGCAACTCTAAGCTTTGGAGAACATTTTGGTACAGGAAAAGTCGTTTTAGAATTGAGTCAGGGACCGGTATTCATAGTCGGATCTTATATTATAGATATTTAAGACCGTCTTAAGTACAATCTTAAGATGTCATGAATCAATCACAGAGCCGTATTAGAGTCTTAAGACATTACCTAAGACGGTCTTGAAATAAGATCCGATTCTGAATACCGGCCAGGATTTGACATTTGTGGGACAATAGGGTTGTTTCAAATTACCCTGTATGTTTGAGGTTGCGTTTCTCATTGTATAACTATAAACTCTTGTCTTTCAGTAATTGTTTGTAATTAACTTCAATATAACCTGCGGCACACCATACGATTTTTATTACTAACAATTGTATGCTAGTTATTTTGCTACAGTAGTCATTTTAGTCATACTGGCTATGCAACTCGAAATGTTGTGTGCTGCGTGCAACTGTACGTGCTGCACACAACTAGTAAAACGACACGTAATATTTAAAATTTTGTATGACTACTAGCAAAATGACTCGCATGTCTAGTAAGAAAAATCGTATCTATACAATTACCCTAGTAGCACAGTGCATTGGCTCAGCATTGGCTATTCATTGGTTATGTTGGGAGTGCATTGGCCAACATGTCCCAATATACAACCAATATTGGTCATAAAATAAATGCAAATGTATTCCTGACATTGCACGTCAATAATTAGCCAATATTGGGCTAATGTTGGAAGTGCATTGGCCAATATTTCCCAATATAATGCGAATATTGATTACAGAATAAGTGCAAATGTATTGCCAACGTTACGTGCCAAGAAGTGCGCGATATTGCGTTTGCATTGGAAGTGCATTGGCCAAGATTTACCCATGTAAAGTCAATATTTATTTCAGAATGAGTATAAATCTATTGCCAATGTTACGTGTCAAGAAGTGCGCGATATTGCATTTGCATTGGAAGTGCATTGGCCAAGATTTACCCATATAAAGTCAATATTTATTTCAGAATGAGTATAAATGTATTGCCAACGTTACGTGCCAAGACGCGCGCGATATTGCGTTTGCATTGGAAGTGCATTGGCCAAGATTTACCCATACAAAGTCAATATTTATTTCAGAATGAGTATAAATGTATTGCCAACGTTATGTGCCAGGACGTGCGCGATATTGCGTTTGCATTGGAAGTGCATTGGCCAAGATTTACCCATACAAAGTCAATATTTATTTCAGAATGAGTATAAATGTATTGCCAACGTTATGTGCCAGGACGTGCGCGATATTGCGTTTGCATTGGAAGTGCATTGGCCAAGATTTACCCATACAAAGTCAATATTTATTTCAGAATGAGTATAAATGTATTGCCAACGTTATGTGCCAGGACGTGCGCGATATTGCGTTTGCATTGGAAGTGCATTGGCCAAGATTTACCCATGTAAAGTCAATATTTATTTCAGAATGAGTATAAATCTATTGCCAATGTTACGTGTCAAGAAGTGCGCGATATTGCATTTGCATTGGAAGTGCATTGGCCAAGATTTACCCATATAAAGTCAATATTTATTTCAGAATGAGTATAAATCTATTGCCAATGTTACGTGCCAAGAAGTGCGCAATATTGCGTTTGCATTGGAATTGCATTGGCCAAGATTTACCAATATAAAGTCAATATTTATTTCAGAATGAGTATAAATGTATTGCCAACGTTACGTGCCAAGAAGTGCGCGATATTGCGTTAACATTGGAAGTACATTGGCACGACTATAGTATTTAATTGATTATACATATATAATAAGTTGAAATAAATATATATAATAATCGTTTCAACGAACGAGTGCTCTGTTTACTGATTGCTCTGATGCAATCTGTCTGATATATGAGGCAGTCATTGTCGCTTATTAATTTTAATTGTTAATCAAAGGCTGCGAAAAAAGTCGCTTAATTATTACGCGTTACAAAATAATAAGCGTATATATATATATATATATACATATCAAGTCGTTCTGTCCTTTGTTACCTATATATATATATATATATATGAGAATTATATATTATATATATATATATATATATAATTCTCATTGCCCGGCTCTCGAGTGGTTCTCGCGCGGTTTAAATAATTATAAATAAGCGACACTGCATTGAATACGCATCCCGAATCTGGCGACACTTATGGCAGTCTTATTATTCGATCATGATTGATCAATTCGCTTTTTTACTATTTTAACTACTTATAATTAAGTAAGACATATAATATATTAGAGGACGCATTGTAAGCGCCGCTTTACGAAAACTGAACAAGGACAGAGCATGATGTACGTTGCTTTCCGAACGCATCGCCAGACAGTCAATTGTTTTTTCCTCGAGACTCATCACCTCACGATGCCATACTGGAAAGACGTGCATGTACATGTTTGGTGGTGAAACCGCAGTGTTTTTCTGTTAATTACCGAAGAAATAAATGTGATAAAGGTAAGTCTCAAATAACGTCTATGTATCAATCAATGTAATGTACATTCTACAACGCTCTCTCCGAGAAACATAATTTTACTGAAAATGTATAATATACGTAACGAGCACTATAGTTTTTTCTTTAAGTAAAATCTTGCTTGAAGACAACGTTTCGGAACGTTATCTAAGTATATATACCTATAATAAGTATATATATATTAATAATTTAACGTATTACCCACACACACACACACATACACACACACACACACACACACACACACACACATACATTCTTTTAATGTTTTTATCATGTAATATTGTACATTTTGGAAGAATGTTTGAAGTATACCTAATCGTTTTTATATCCAAAAATAAACATAATAATACACAGCAATAAAAATTCAAATATTTAAGTATTTATACGTTTGTGATTTATTTCTTTTATTTATCGAATATTTGTAATGATGATCTGGGGGTTTATGTATATATCTTGAATAGAGGTGAAAATTACAAATGTAAGGAAATTCATTAAAATATCTGCAATTTATTTGTCAAAATCTAGTACATCTGTTAATTCTTAATTTGTAATTTTTACTTTGTTTCAAGATACACAATCGACCTCGAGGATCATTATTAATATACCGACAATTATCGATTTCGACAATTTATATTTTGTTGCGCAAAGAAATTGTAATACACAACACACTACAGATAAACTGTGTTAAATAAATTATTAAATGTACAATGTATTATACTTTAATATTTATTTAATTTATTAATTTATTATTTGCAGGTATAACTATTCTTCTTGAATTTTATGTGCTCTCTAAATAATTTTCGCTTTTCCTATTGTTGAAAAGAGGTTTGTGCTTTCTAAATCAATTAAGGTACGTATTGTAAATAAGTCAAGAATAGCTTATTTAGGTTTATATGTGAAGATATAAATATATACGTCATTTTTGTTGTTATTGGTTATTGCAATGTCCTCAAAAAGAATAAATAAATGGCAACTAATAAATAAAAGAGCTAAATGGAAATTAATAAATGAAAGAGTAAAAAAACATTTGGCGACACTTAAAATACAAGATGATGAATTATGTAATGAAACAGAAGATAATTTTCAGAAAGAAAGAGAATTTCGGCTTAATAATAGTCCAACTGTTACAGAAACTATCAAATCAAAAAATTATCTTGATTCTGATGTTTTAGAGCATTGCCAAAAATGTGATGAATGTGATTCTTTTGACGATAATTATATAGTAGAAAACGTAAATCAAATTTTTTATTGTGCAAGTAATGCATCTGATAACGAATCTTGTTCTTCAATAGAAAATTATTTAATTGAAGATGATATAACTGATGAATGTAGTAATGACAATAACGCAGAATTTTTTAGTAGTAATAATAGTAATAATAGTGGTGTATTTAAAGATTGCACAAACTCTAATTTATCAAATAACCTTGCTCAGTGGGCTGTTGAATTTAAAATTTCTGACTTAGCTTTAAATTCTCTTTTATGTATATTGAAAAAGTGTAATTTGACTCTGCCTAGTGATGCTAGAACTTTATTAAAAACGCAAAGAAAGGCTGATATTTTAGATATGTATGATGGTAAATACAGTTATTTTGGGATTGCTAATAATTTGAAAAAAATATTTTCTGAAGTACCTGCACTACAATCATTACAAGAAATAAACCTATTCGTAAATATTGATGGACTACCATTAGTCAATAGTTCTTCAATCCAGTTTTGGCCAATACTTTGTAAAATAAATCAATCTTTGTATAAATTAGAACCTTTTATTGTGGCTGTTTACTGTGGCCAATCAAAACCTTCAAATGTACACGAATATCTTAAAGATTTCATACATGAGTACAAGATTCTTCGCGAAGATGGAATAATTATTGATACAAAATTATATTCAGTTTCAATTTCGGGTTTTATTTGTGATGCACCTGCTAGAGCCTTTATTAAACAAGTGAAAGGACATTCAGGTTATTATGGATGTGAAAGATGCATACAAAAAGGAACACATCCATTTGGTGCGACGATATTTAACGAAATCGATGCCGAATTAAGAACAAATGAAAGCTTTTTGCTACAAACGCAAGTCGAGCATCACAATGGTGTTTCACCTTTAGCAGAAATCAATTTTCCCATGGTTACAGGATTTATATTGGACTCAATGCACTCAGTTTATTTAGGATATATGAAAAGAATGCTTTTGCAATTAGTACTGGGAAATAATTATTATTGTAAGTTAGATACAAGGAGAGTTAATCTTTTGTCAGAAAGATTACAGTCGTTGCGTAAGCACATTCCAGTAGATTTTGCAAGAAAACCGCAAAGCTTAACCAAAATTAAAAATTGGAAAGCTACAGAATTACGTCTGTTTCTTTTATATATTGGACCTTTTGTTTTTCAAGGAATTATTTCCAATAATCATATTGACCATTTCAAACTTATTCATACAGCTATATTTATTCTTTCCCATCCACAGTTAGCAGTTAATTTATCGAATTATGCACAGTCTTTATTGATACAATTTGTTACGACATTCGATGACTTTTATGGACCAGGCTGCAAAATTTACAACATTCACAGTCTTATTCACCTCCCAGATGATGTAAGAAATCATGCTAAACCATTGGATGATATAAGTGCTTTTGATTTTGAAAATTTTCTTGGAAAGATAAAAAGATCTCTTCGTTCTGGGAATAATCCATTATCACAATTGTCACGACGACTTTCGGAAAGCAATTATTGCAATTCTTTCAAATATAGCTCTAAGTGGGAATTAAAACGTAATCACAAACGTGGACCGCTGTTGGATTATGAAGAAAGCTCTGTAAATCAATATAAAGAAATAATTTTTGATAAATATCACTTTATAATTCGTCATCATTCTGATTCTGATTGTTATGCATTATTGAAAGATGGGACTATTGTACAGATTTGTAATATCATCCAAAGTTCACAACAGATACATCATACCAATTTAATTTGTAAGCAGTTTATAGAATACGATAATTATTTCAATTATCCTTGTGAATCTAAAAAATTAGAAATATTCAGAATTAGTAAATTACAAGATTCATTCAAAATAATTAATTTGTCACAAATAAAAGCAAAATGTATTGTATTTCAGGACAATACATCATATATTGCATACCCTCTTTTACACACAATTTCTATGTAATCGCTAAATAAGTTAATCATATGTATATACATACAGCATGTCCCAGGTCCCAGGAGGAAAGGTCAATACTTTGGGAGGTGATAGTATCGGTCATTTTAAGCAAAAATGTTCATATGAACGAGTCCTATTCTGAGCGGTTTCCGCGATAAAGCTATTGAATTACAATTAAACAGTACAATTAAAATGATCGATACTATCACCTCCCAGAGTATTGACCTTTCCTCCTGGGACACCCGCTGTATATATTTTTTTAAATGTATGATTCTTTCGTTAGTATAATATATATATGTTTAGATAGGAATTACTCGTTTGATACATGTATATCGTATATATATTTTGTATTAATGAAAAATATATTTCCGCAACATTTTTGTACTTTTGTAATAGCATTGTTCTAGGTATAATAAATACTTAAGTATTGCAGAAATATTTTGATTATTCGATAAAGATAAAATAGTAAATGTAATACAAGGATTTTTGTATACATAAATGAGTAATTATTCTATGTAATCGCTAAATAAGTTAATAATATGTGTATACATACAGCATGTCCCAAATCCCAGGAGGAAAGGTTAATACTTTGGGAGGTGATAGTAATTTATATTCAATAGTAGAGTTCAGCGAAGAGAACTCAGTCGAAATTATTCCTTCTTCTTGGATTTTATCTGATAAAACAACTGCCATGTGGCCTAAAGGCATAATTCCGTCAAAATTAAAACGATATCTAAAGAAACGTACTGAACCCACTACCGATTGGTCTCCTGTTAAGATAAGAGTTTTGTCACAAGCAGGTATAGTCACATTTTTATTTATTCCTTTTTAAACTCTACAACTTTTGCATTACTTGATACAGCATTTATTAAAAAAGGATTAATTTTTTTTATAGAAAATCTCGCTGAAGCTGAAAAAAAGCTCAAAAAGCAGAGGATACATCTCAATTGAGCAGTGACTCAAATCCGCCTGATTGTGAGGAAATCGTTCCAACGAAACGACAAAAAAAAAAACACCTACTCGATTTATATCTTCACCTATTAATTGTACTATGACATCTTCATCTTCGAATGAAGAAAGCACACATAAAAATACAGAAAGCACACAGAAAAACACAGAAAGCACACAAAAAAAACCTCAGGCAAAAAAACGAGGTCGGAAGGTTAAAACTATAACGGACTCAGAAAATGTTCCACGTCCCGTTGTTCCACCTTTTCCTGAATCTGAAGGTAAGATATTATTGATTATATATACAGTACAGTAAAAGCGTGAAAATCATTAAATGTATACACTTATTACTAGTCAATGTGTACATTTACTACATTTTTCGCTTGACATCTTTTAACAAGCAACATCTTTAGGCCTATTTTTTTTTAGCTGAACTTGTACGATATTTTATCTTTTCTCTTTTTCTCTCCAACATGAAAAGAAAAAGAAGAAATTTATCTAAAAAGAACATGCCTATATTGTCATAATGATACAGATTGGGTTAGGTTAGTTTTTTCTAGACCATAAATGGTGTGTTTATCAATTCAATTTGATTATATTATTGAGATCTCAAAATCTCAGGTACTCTCGTATTGGCGTAAAGATATACGAGACGGTCTTGCTGCGCGCGTGACTGGCGCGAGACACTACCGTCTCTTGATAATAACATATTTTTTATTGCAATAATTCAGTATATTTTTTAATAAAATAATATTATGTGTTCCAGCTGTTTTTAATGTCTTTTTTAATTTCTGCCGGAAGAAATTATTCAACAGATTATTCAGTTGTTTTTTAAAAAATTTGTAAAATCTGATACATTTTCTCATTAAAGATTCTATACAAACACAAGTTGGATATCAGGAAAATTTACAAATAGAATGTGAAATTAGAAACAATTCTGTTGTATGTATAAACAACGAAAGAGCAGACATCGCTATAAGAACTGAAGAAAGCGCAGTTACAGGTCTACAAAATGTTAAACATATTAAAGAGGGTGAGATTCTGTTGCTTACATCTCGACTTTCATATAAGATTTTTATAAGAAAAAATTGTATTTTTTATACAGTTGTTTTTGTTAGTATAAGCATTATACCTTTCATATCTTTTTTTTACACAGGAATTCTAACTAAGATTTTTACAATTATGGAAGAAGTAAAATTTGAAATAACCACATTAAGAAAAGCTCAGCAAGAGACTAAAGCAGGAGTAGATGCTTTACTGATGGCAAATGACAATATAAATATAAACAAATTCAGTCAGCTACTTCCAATTACTTCTATAGAATCTTTCAACGAAATTAATGAGTCTTTGGCAAACTCTCAAGAGGACTTTGCATCTCTGGTAAAAATTTGATAAAATAAAATAATGAAATAAAATTAAATCATTGATGATTTGATTAACCCTAGCTAGTTACTTATTTTCGAGTCCTTAAGTCGCCACTCTCCAATAATCCTTGAAACCGCTCGCTCAACTTTTTTGCATTATCATTTTCATTTTAATTAATATTTTTGTGATGTAAGAATTGTAAATGCAGAGTCTGAATAAGATGTTTATGATAATATCAGGTCAAGAAAATGATTGGAGTACTAACTAAAGTTATTATAAAGAAACCAGAAAATTATTATGTGAAAACTAAAAACCAAAAAATGTTTAGTGGTTTACTGGACTAAAATGTGGCGAGCTAGAGTTAATATTATAACACTTTTGGATGGGCATGTGTTATCTTAGTTATATTTTGCATAAAAGCATAGAAAAAAACGAGTACAAAAATTCAGATTATTAGATTCTTTATTAAATAATACCATAAAATAAAATAGAGATATTGTAATATAATCCGTAATTTTCCAAGAAACTTATTTATCTTAAATAAATATTTATATTTTGTTTACCAATATTTTAATTTTCAGATAAGATATCTCAATCTTGCGTCCGGCGAATCAGTTAACCAGTTGGTGCCATCAGTAATGAAACTGATTATGAAAAAAGCTGTTTGCATACAGTTCAGTGGTTGCGGAAAGAAAAAAAAACGTGATTTTTCTGCTACAAAAATTGCTGCTGCAGTATTTGGTAAATTTTGTTTTACTTCTTTTCCATTATAATAATAATAGATTATAATGTTACAGATATTCTATAAAAGAATTTAAGGTTTAAAATATTTATTAATTCTAATTAGAAGTAAACTATATTTTTGATAGAAATCTATTCTATTTTAGGTTTAAATTAGCAATAATTTATTGATATGTGCATATGCATATATATAAAATAGTAATATATAATTGACATTAATATTATTTTTTAATTAGATTCTTTCTATTTTGAATTTTTATAAATAACCTTATTGCATTTAGTATATTTTGAGGACGTAAAATTTTTTTCATACTTACTGCTTTTATACTATAAAAGAAAACTATTTGTACTACAAAAGAAACTATTTGAATAAGTTTTCTTTTTGTTTATAGATATAGTATCAAGAAAGTTACCAAATGCAACAAGAAGTGAAATTTTTAAAAGAGTATCTAAATTTCTTGCCGAAAGCGGAGATAGAGAAGGAGGAAGAAAAGAGAGATGTAACTCACAATCAGCCAATTAATGTGTTCCTTCAGTTATTTACAAGAATACTTTTGAAATATTTACTAAACATGAATGCGTATTTAACTTTTCTTCATTAACTTTTCGTTTAAGGTATAACACATATATAAAGATGTTTTTATTTAAATGAAATTATTTTTCTATTGTATTATGAGAACAATACCTTTTTCTTATAATATGTTAATTTCTATATAAGTGGTATCTTTTTTTTGTAAAACGCTTTAATGTTTTATATTTTGTACTAACAGTGATATTTTTAATCTCATTATTAAGACACCTATTATTTCTATATTACAAATGTTTATAATATATATATATATATATATATATATATATATATATATATATATATAGTTTTACAGGTGTAGTAAGACCTTAAATAAAAATCACAAGAAAAATCAACAATATGTAATATTTCTTTATATGTTTAATAGAAAGAATACATTTTTATTGAGAAACATTTCTGCAATTTTTACAAAAAATTGCAAAATATCGATTTTATGCAATAATAAATTTATTTTGACCAAGCAATTATAATATTGTTCTATAATAATTTTTTCAGATCATAAATTTGGAACAAAATTTTAAATTAAGCGGTGTAAATTCATGTTGCATATAGTACAAAATCTGTTGTACAATTGAATTTACAGTGCTCAATTTTTTATTATAATTGATTTAAATATCGATTTAAATCCATGATTTGGAAAAATTTTCAATGTTTTTTCCAAAAAAGCAATGAGTGTACAACATTAATCCAATGTTGGAATACAATCAATGCCCAATATAAAAAAAGTGAATAAACATTATAACACAATATTGGTCCAATATGCACACAAAATGCTATTGTATTTTTAAAACAATATTTGTTTAACGAAAGAAGATATGTATTTTACAATATTGGTTTCACATTAAAAAGCAATTAATATCCAATATAAGAAATTGGGTAAATATTATTACATAACATTGATTCAATGCCATTGGACCAATATTGCTATTTAGGTATTGGCTATATAACAGAAAGGGTCTACCTTACAATGTTGGTCCAATGTTAAAATAAGAAATTGGGTAAATATTATTACTTAACATTGATTCAATGACATTGGACCAATATTGTTATTTAGGTATTGGCTATACAATAGAAAAGGTCTACCTTACAATGTTGGTCCAATGTTGGGGATCAATTTACACCCAATATATAATATTGCATTTATATTGTTTCCCAATATTTCGCCAATGCACTGTGCTACTAGGGTAGGATAAAATTTAAATTCGTCGTTTAAAAAGATGATATTGAATAATTTTGTATTTGTATATTTTAAAAGCACATTATTATAGCATTATTTTAGTACCAAAATTGTCTCAGTAACTAATTTCTTCAATGTGTATTTTATTTTTGTCGTGATGCTAGCACCGCCACACTCTTTATACATTTTATTAAGTTAAATAGTGAGTATCAAATTCCGAATTTGTATATTTTATAAACATATAATTTTAGCGTCATTTTTGATCATAATTTGAAGTTATTTTTGTGTACAATTAACATAACCTTCATGTTGAAATTAAATAATATATAAGAAATTGTTGTGAGCGCACAACGCTATAATTGTTAATTATATAACTTATCAGTAATCCGACCCTAGCAACTAAACTCAAATACGAAATCCGCCGAAAAACCTGACGTTTGCATCGGACGACGATCATCCGATGCAAACCGACACCGGAACCCAGAGCGTTCAACTCCAGGTTGACCGAAAGCGCTGATGCGAAGGTCAGCGCAGAGCGCTGACGACGAGAAGTCAACGCTAACTCGGGAGCCCCCGAGTTAGCAACAGAACATCGACCCGATAATATAAATACCGCCGATTCAGAAGATCGGGCGGGCAGTCTGTCATAAGATTTTGAAACATACTTGCGGTCACCTTTACTAATTGTTAAACATAGAATAATTTCGGGAATAGTACAAAGAAATCAAGACCGTTATCAATTGTCGATCATTTTAATTAAAGATATTTAAGAAGAAATATCGAAGTAACATTTATTGAAACACTCCGCCGTGTGCAACTTCCTCCAACCCGGAATTCCCGAATCTTGTGCCGGCCCTGAGAACCAACTCCCGGTTACGGCACAACAAAATATTTTTTTTTACATTTTCGCAAATGTAACAACTCAAACTTTTGATTGGTATAATATGTAAAAGTTACACTATTTATTTATTAAGTTTTTTTAACGGAAGTATAGTATCTTTATTTCTCTTGTCGTGATGCTAGCACCTCTATACTCTTTGTGCATTTTAGGGCTTATATTCATAGTCGGATCTTATTTTTAAGACCGTCTTAAGTACAATCTTAAAACGTTTTAAATCAATCACAAAGCCGTATTAACATCTTAAGACATTACTTAACCCATGAACTGTTTTGGACGAGAATATTCATGCGACGATATCGCCCGTCAGACGCTTTGGAGTTAACTTGAGCCGCAAGTTTGTCAAGCAAATTTTCATAATTTGACAAATATGTCTAAAAATTAAGATTGTTTAATCAACAGCAACCAATTTTTTATTTTATATTAATATTTCAGGTAAGAGAGAGAAGAGAGAGAGAGAGAGAGAGAGAGAGAGAGAGAGAGAGAGAGAGAGAGAGAGAGAGAGAAAGTAAAAGGAAATAATACAAAAGAAAAGATACTAATTTATTTGAATTGTTTTTCTGTGTGATAAATTCGAAAGCATGGAACAACACAAGTTTGCTTGACAAACTTGCGGCCCAAGTTAACTCCAAAGCGTCTGACGGGCAATATCGTTGCACGAGTATCCTCGTCCAAAGCGTCTGATGGGCGATATCGTCGTGCGAGTATTCTCGTCTAAAACAGTTAACGGGTTAAGACAATCTTAAAATAATATCCGACTATAAATACCGGCTTATTACATTAACCCTTAACTAGCACCTGGGGTGTCAAACACCCCAAAACGAATTTTGTCAAGTTTAGGAATTTTCTCGGTCGGTTAATTTATGAATTTTGCATCGCAGTGCGATCGCAGTGCATCTGTCGTTAGTTCGAGTCACCAATGACACATTCCAATACGTTCCACCTGGCAGAAATCGTCAGTGCCCTTCCAAACACAATTCGAATCAGACGTATAGAATTGCTGGGGTCATTGAGTATCCCAAGTGCATTTATTTCAAGAATTTTTTTAAAGCCTTAAAACTAAAAATTTTATACTTTAGGCTAATGGGTATCATTTTCCAGTGTTTAATGTATCTACTTGATTTTTTTCAAGCCTATTGGAGCCTCCATTTCGCCGTACCCAACGTTCAAATGTGTGGGGTGTACAACACCCCGTGTGCAGATAACGTTCGATCGCGGACGTGTGCTAGTTAAGGGTTAAATTGTATTATGTAAATATATTTTTTTCTTTTGCAGGTTTTCTGAAAAAAAAGAAAAAAATATATATATATAAATATATATGTATATTATCCGGCTGCTCTTTGGCGCTGTATAACGGCTGCCATAAGCGCTGGCAAACATTGGCTGCTATTAGCGCTAAATTTTGGCTGTTTATACAGCTACAGTTCTAAAACAGCTGCATTAGCAGTTAATTTGTACAAATTTACTTTTACATTTATAAACATAGTGTAAGATATTAATTTATAGAAAACCATCTTATTTTTAATAATAACTAATAAAAAACTGATAAAAAAAGTATATTCTATCTGAAAATAATGTGTTTTTGTCCTTGGAATCTCTTATAACTTCTGATAGAATTGATGATTTTTGAAATTTTTTGATTCAATTAGATTTTATACGTATCTATCAGAACTTATGCAAACAGATAGAACTCCAAAGAGACTCGGCGCAGGTCAATCTGAGATTGCAGATATTTTCCAAACTTCGGTCGTCCTTTATCTGCAATTGCAAATAATTTTAATGATTCGATCGTTTTTAATCAGCATTGCTCATTCCTTAAAATTTGAATTTTTTATTGTACACAATTGGAATAAACTTGCACTTAAAAGCTAGGATTTTATCAGGACTTACAACACGATCAATATATAAAAATTATAGAGGAACGTATATGTTTTAATTACATTTTGGCAGCAATCATTCTGTATATGGACTGTCAAATTCAAAAAGTATCTCGTTCGAAGAGCATGAATCCGTATCTGCAAAGTACTTTTTATATGCACATATTCGTATTGTGAAAAGTTCGACCTCAATACAAGGCTTCGGTTCTTATCAGTAAATACGGGTTAAATAAGTGTCTGTTTACATCGGATTTTTCCAATGCAGCCACTTTTCTACGTGAGACTGTCTTCAATCGGACGCTATATGGATTCTCGTGTCGAAAATTAGTCATTCGACGATTTATCCGTATTTGCAAACAATTTTTTATCTGCACCTATCGGTATGCATTTGTGTTTTGTGAAAACCTCAATCTAGTTTTTATCAGTAAATACGGGTTAAATAAGTATCAGTTTACATTTGATTTTTCCGATGCAGCCACTTTAGGGCGAGAATGTTTTCAATCAGCTGTTGAATGCATTCTCAGTTCCAAAAGTGATCTGCGTTCCTATGAAGATTTATCCGTATTTACAAACAATTGTTATCTGCACATATTTGTACGAGCTTAGATTTTAGTAGCTTATTATTATTTCTATATGTATAAACACATTTTTTTTCCCCTAAAGCTTTTTTGGATAAATTGGTTTTCCGTTATCCAGTGAAATAGCAGGATGTTATAAAAATTGCAAAATGTGCAATGGAAATGCCTTTGTTTTTTTTGCATTAAAGAGATA
>JASTWR010000529.1:0-77500 GCA_030770355.1 Harpagoxenus sublaevis | reverse complement strand
AATTTTTAATTTGATGGCTCACACCGTGAGGCGCATTGATGTGGCGTTTGAAACAAAAAATTCCATTTTCAAAAGGAAATGTTGAACTTGCCCATAGCGGCCCACTTTGTCTTACAGATTCACATAGGTGCAGCATTGAATGCAGATTGAATGTCATAACTTCCTCCCCGTACAGAATTTTACACTCCCACAAACCGAAGCAGATCACATTCACATTTTTGAAGCTCTGCTTCGCTGATCTTGCTTTTCAGCAGGGTGTTTAACGCTCCGAATAAACAAAATATAAGATTCGAAAAATTTGTCGTTGAGTATCCCTTGTAAGCATGGTACACTGCCGAATAACAGCCATGATTCCCATTCCGATGCTTTCCACTTTGGTGCATCTTTTATCGGCCTTACCAGTCTGTAAATTTCATGCGGTCGCTTTATTTTTGATCGACGGTTATTTATTTCCTCTCTATCACTCGGCTTTAAACAACAATTTCTTGAGGCTGTAGTCCATATGCTCCATAATTGTTTAGCTACACCTAGTAATACACCATGCATGTAATCTATGGGGAGACCCCAAACGCAATTAAAATGATTCATCCGCAGCAGTTCCGATCGAGCTTTTACGCCGTTTATCGTTAAGCCGGTGCGATGAATCCTTTTGACTTTGTCAACGTCTTGTAAATGACTTTCGTGTGATCTTAATTTTGGATCGATGCGACATATTGGATATCGCATTGCACTACCATCATAAAATCCATACGCTTAGCACCAACTACATCCGTAATGTCCGTTGAACTGTACGCGAAACTGTACAACCGGACGAGCTACTGAGTCCAGGCATAGTAGAAGACAGTAAAATTTATAGTTAACCTTCTCCCCGGTCAATCGAAGTGTAAAATTTACTCCATTATTCATTAGATCTCCAGCCTGATCGATGAAAATTAATAAATACATCATGAATTCAGGCTTCGGCTCTTTAGAAGTCACAAATAGTCCACCAAGTATGACGTTACGAAATCGAACGCGAGGACTCAATTTATTAATGTGAAGTTGGATTGGCTAGAAGCTACGACTAGAACTCTTAAACATTGGAGCGCCATCTGTGTTTACATTATAAGTTAAAGCTCCCGGTAAGAGTTGTTGGACTTTCTGGTACAGACGACTGTCATATATGTCACGTATTAATCCATTATTCGGTGTTTGTTTTATTGATTCAATGGTCTCCAATAAATCTGATTGCATGCTTGTATCACTCAGCATCATCTTCAGTTGACATTTTACATCAATAGACAGAAATTGATTCGAACTTTCTGACGAAAGTGTATACTGCTTCTTACAAGATACACATTCAGTTCGCACATGGCACATTTTTTCTGCCAAACTTTTTGAGGCTATCAGTTGGTAGCAATTCTTAGTTTCGCAATAGAAATGTAATCTATATATATAAAGACAGATGTCCTGACTCACTCACTCACTCACTCACTCATCAACGCCCAGCCCAAACCCCTGAACCTAGAAACATGAAATTCGAAGGGTGTATTCCTCTCATGACGTAAGCACCCACTAAGAAGGGATTTTTAGAAATTCGGCCCTTAAGGGTGTGAAAAGGGTTAAAATCTATATTCACGGATTCGTCAATATCTCTTAGGCCCGATGAGATATCGACTTGGTTCTTGCTTACAAAGGTCACCCATACAAATGCTCAAAAACGTATTTCAGGATTTTGCCCTAATCAACCTCTAAAGGGATAAATCTGAATTTAGGGGTGAATTATAGAACCCTTCGTATCTCCTGTAAATTAATTCCTATGTATTTTTCTTTCGGTTCTTATAGTCGGCCCAACAATTACTTTTTAAAAAATAACTTTTGCTTTCGTATTCCACAACAAATTTATTTACAAAAATAATTTCAAGGGTTGTAGGGGAGAGCGGAAAAATTTCGAACATCTAAGAAAAAAGTTAAATAAAGCCGACGATTATTTATCAATTATAGAAGTCTGAATTTTAAATGATACTCCAGTTATTTGGCTTTAAATTACGATAATTAATATTAATATTTATTTGCCATTCGGAGTTACCCGCCGCACGCGGGGCAATGCCGAATCGTAGCTAGGGTAATTACGAACGGGTTTTGCTTATTGTTTAAAATTATAATTTAAATCTATATATATATAGACAAATGTCCTGACTGACTGACTGACTGACTGATTGACTGACTCACTCATCAACGCCCAGCCCAAACCCCTGAACCTAGAAACATGAAATTCGAGGGGTGTATTCCTCTCATGACGTAAGCACCCACTAAGAAGGGATTTTTAAAAATTCGGCCCTTAAGGGTGTGAAAAGGGTTAAAATGTATTTTTACGGATTTGTCAATATCTCTTAGGCCCGATGAGATATCGACTTGGTTCTTGCTTACGAAGGTCACCCATACAAATGCTCAAAAACATATTTCAGGATTTTGCCCTAATCAACCTTTAAAGGCGCAAATCTAGATTCAAGGGTGAATTATAGAACCCTTCGTATCACCTGTAAATTAATTCCTATATAATTTTTTTCGGTTTTTATGCTCAGCTCAACAATTACTTTTAAAAAAATAACGCTTTCTTATTCCACAATAAATTTATTAACGAAAATAATTTTAAGGGTATGGGAGAATGGAAGAATTGCGAACATCTAAGGGAAAAGTTAAATAAAGCTGACGATTATTTGTCAATTATAGAAATCTATTTCAAGTAATATTCCAGTTCTTTGGCTTTAAATTACAATAATATTTATAAATTTTCAACATAAACAATTTTAAACAAAAAGCAAAACTTTGCTATTCGGAGTTACCCGCCGCACGCGGGGCAGTGCCGAATCGTAGCTAGGGTAATTACGAACGGGTTTTGCTTATTGTTTAAAATTATAATTTATGTTGATAATCTGCCTTAAATCTATCTATATATATAAAGACAGATGTCCTGACTCACTCACTCACTCACTCACTCATCAACGCCCAGCCCAAACCCCTGAACCTAGAAACATGAAATTCGAGGGGTGTATTCCTCTCATGACGTAAGCACCCACTAAGAAGGGATTTTTAGAAATTCGGCCCTTAAGGGTGTGAAAAGGGTTAAAATCTATATTCACGGATTCGTCAATATCTCTTAGGCCCGATGAGATATCGACTTGGTTCTTGCTTACGAAGGTCACCCATACAAATGCTCAAAAATATATTTCAGGATTTTGCCCTAATCAACCTCTAAAGGAGCAAATCTCGATTCAAGGGTGAATTATAGAACCCTTCGTATCTCCTGTAAATTAATTAATTAATAGTATTTTTTCGGTTCTTATACTCGGCCCGACAATTACTTTTAAACAAATAACTTTTGCTTCCGTATTCCACAATGAATTTATTAACTAAAATAATTTTAAGGGTTGCAGGGGAGAGTGGAAGAATTGCGACCATCTAAGGGAAAAATTAAATAAAGCCGACGATTATTTATCAATTATAGAAGTCTGCATTTTAAATAATACTCCAGTTATTTGGCTTTAAATTACGATAATTAATATTTATATTTATTTGCCATTCGGAGTTACCCGTCGCACGCGGAGCAATGCCGAACCGTAGCTGGGGTAATTACAAGCGGGTTTTGTTTATTGTTTAAAATTATAATTTAGATAAATCTTGAATATAATGCTCCCCTTCCAATTCTTTTAAAATTTTAAAATTTGGTGTACTTTGGGTCGTAAAAAAGATTCTGAGAAGAAAAATTGTTGCTCATGTTCCGTTTCTTTATAATTAATATTTAAAATATCACGATGTCAGTATAAGAAAAAGATGATTTACGAATATAATTAGATCATATTACGTGTTATTTCCTCCTATTACTTTTACATAATTATATATTATAAAATTACAATCTTGGTTAAAGCAGAAAGGAGTAGAAATACAGAGTAAGTATTCTCTGCTTTAACCAAAAGCACAAACTCTTGTCTGCTTTTACTATTGCCTTATGAATGATTTTTCCATATAAAAATTAGCGTTTCAATTATCATTTATTTATACTTACCGACATTGTGATATTTTAAATATTAATTATAAACAAACGGAACATGAACGACGATTTTTCTCCTCAGAATCTTTTTTACGACCCAAAATACACCAAATTTTAAAATTTCAAAGGAATCGGGAAGGGGGGGGGGCGTTATATTAAAGATTTATTCAAATTGTTTTATTGTTATATCAATATTGTTATATTCAAGGCGTTATATTCAAGATTTACTCAAATTGTTTTATTGTTATATCAATATTGTTATATCAATATTTCAATAATAGAAGTTTAATTGTGACTATGTCAAAAAGAACAGAGGATTTAAGTGATCTTCCAAGGGCCTAAGAAGTTAAAAGTCTCTATTAAAAATCCGTGAACTTTCATAAAAGTTGCTTTCTCTATGAATACATTCTTTTTCAATGCCGGAATAGCACGTCTTAAATTTTTTAGATAATTGCAGATAAAGCAACTTTTTATGCGAGCTCACAAATTTTTTATAGAGATTTTTTACTTTTTAAGACTCGGATGATCACTTAAATCATCTGTTCTTTTTGACATGGTCACAATAAACCCTCAATTATTGAAATATTGTCTATATTCAATAAAGCAATTAAACAATAATATAAGATCTCTGTAGAGATTAAGAATATTATGAATATTTCTTTAAACACTCTACTTGAAGATACCGAGAAAATTGATTTGTGTCCGCGAGATTCATCCTAAGTTCTAATAAAAAATGTCATTAACCTGTAGAATACATCAAATAGAAAAAAAAAATTTTTTTTTACCATGAGCTGTATTCACCTTTAAATAACCATAAATCTTCACCCATACAAATGCTCAAAAACGTATTTCAGGATTTTGCCCTAATCAACCTCTAAAGGGATAAATCTGGATTTAGGGGTGAATTATAGAATCCTTCGTATCTCCTGTAAATTAATTCCTATGTATTTTTCTTTCGGTTCTTATAGTCGACCCAACAATTACTTTTAAAAAAATAACTTTTGCTTTCGTATTCCACAACAAATTTATTAACAAAAATAATTTTAAGGGCCGTAGGGGAGAGTGGAAGAATTGCAAACATCTAAGAGAAAAGTTAAATAAAGCCGACGATTATTTAACAATTATGGAAGTCTGCATTTTAAATAATATTCCAGTTATTTGATTACTTTAAATCCAAAAGTTACTTTAAACTACAGTAATTAATATTTATAGATTTTCAACATGAATTATAATTTTAAACAATAAGCAAAACCCGTTTGTAATTATCCCAGCTACGGCATTGCCCCGCGTGTGGCGGGTAGTTTTTTAGACACTGAATTTTTTACAGACATGGTGTCTCTTAAAGACACAGAAACTTTTACAGACGTGGTGTCTCTTACAGACACAGAATCTCTTACAGACATAGGCCGGTATTCATAGTCGGATCTTATTTTAAGACTGTCTTAAGTAATGTCTTAAGACGCTAATACGGCTGTGTGATTGGTTCATTACATCTTAAGATTGTACTTAAGACGGTCTTAAATATAAGATCCGACTATGAATACCGGCCATAGTGTCTCTTACAGACATGGTGTCTTTTACAGCCATATGTTGTTGTCTCTCTTATAAACATTATACCTTTTACCGTCTAAGACAAACGTAATGTCTTTAGCAAACGTAAAAAAACACAAATTTTGCTAAATTATGTACTTTGCTACGGTATTTAATTACCGTAAACTGACTCATCAACGCCCAGCCCCACCCCTGAACGTAGAAACATGAAATTTGGGGAGTAGGTACATTTCTTTTATGACGTAAGCTCCCACTAAAAAGGGATTTTTAAAAATTCGACTCTTAAGGGGGTAAAAAGGGGTAAAATATATTTTTGCGGATTTTTCAATATCTCTTAGACCCGATGAGATATTGACTTGGTTATTGCTTACAAATACCCACTTATTCCACAATAAATTTATTAACGAAAATAGTTTTAAGGGTATGGGAAAATGGAAGAATTGCGAACATCTAAGGGAAAAGTTAAATAAAGCTGACGATTATTTAACAATTATAGAAGTCTATTTCAAGTAATATTACAGTTATTTGGCTTTAAATTACAATAATTATTATAAATTTTCAACATGAACAATTTTAAACAAAACGCAAAACTTTGCAATTCGGAGTTACCCGCCGCACGCGGGGCAATGCCGAATCGTAGCTAGGGTAATTACGAACGGGTTTTGCTTATTGTTTAAAATTATAATTTATGTTAATAATCTGCCTTGAAAGAATCCAAGTAATATCTTTACCTTGAAAAAATCAAAGTAATCAAGAGACACAGTAGTGCCTCGCGCCAAGTACGCGCAAAGCGAGACCGCCGTGGCTTTATTAACGCGACGCAACGAGTTGCGAGTACCCGAGATTTTGAGATCTCGATAACTAGCGAACGGATTAAGTTCCAACTAGGCTTAATGGATAGCTTGGACTAAATTCGTATAATATGTTTCCGCTACGTGCCCTACAAGCGGAGATATTGCGATGCAAAACTCGAAGCTGAAAATTTACAATTAAGAAACGTCGTTCTCCGTTTGCTGTGTTCGCCACCGCGGCCCCCTTCGCATCCCCCCTCCCAACCCTGTACAGAGTGGACCTCGCTTTAACTTACAAAGCATACTTTTCATATACCAACTATTCTCTGCTTTAACAAATTATTTCTGTTACAGATATTAAGCGTCGAAGTTAACAAAGCAGAAATAATTTGTTAAAGCAAAGAATAGTTGGTATATAAAAAGTACATATTTATATAACAACTATTTATCGTACATTTAAATATGTACTTTTCATATACCGCAACTATTCTCTGCTTTAACAAATTATTTCTGTTTCGTTAACTTTGACGCTCAATATCTGTACAGCACATTCTCTGCTATAATAAAAAGACTGTTCAATATACAAACGATTCGCTGCTTTAAATAACTTTCCTTCGTTCATACATCGTCAAATATAACTTTGACACTCGGATTACCGCATTCTTAGACGCAACGGCTGAAATCGATTTTGACTCCAATAAACTTTCGTTTGATTGTAATGAACAATATTATCTCATGACATAATATAAAAATGAATTAAAATTATGTTAGTGTTTGTTCGTACTTTTGCTCCAATTCTATTGCTTCAGATTTAAATTTCTTCATCGTATTGTTCATTTCCTCTGTTGTCTATGTACTAACTGATGTCTACAATGAAGCGAGAGGTCCTCCGGGGCGAAGCCCGGGTAACCAGCTAGTGTCATTATATCGCGAGGTGGATTAAAAACTTTTCCTCTTGCATAATGAGTTGCATTCCAGCGTTCAAAATCAAGACCAGCTACAATCTTAACGAGATCTATCAAGTCATCTTGATTTTGGCGCGTGAGATCTTTTGTCACTGCATATGTTTCTATCATTAGCAATACATCCGATACCGTAAGATGAGATTTGGGAAACATCACGGTGGTACCATGCATCTTATCAGTATTGAAATGCAGATTGGATTTGTCTTGGGATTTGTCCTGGGATTCGTCTTGGGACTCGTTTTCATGTGCTGAAGTTGATTCACTTTTATTATTTTCTGATTGCCTTTCGCTCGAAGATAGGTCATCGGCTATTTGTTCAATGGAATCTTCGTTTGGATTTTCGTCCAGTAACATATAATTACGATCGTCAGTAGGTCCAGTAGAAGCATTCGACAATGTGTCGAGAAGGAAATAATGTTCCTCTTTCAATGGAAAACCAATGGTTGGTACTTCATTCTCCAACACATCAAGAAAAATAAAATTATCTGCAGAATTTGACGTTCGCGGTTGACAGCTTGAGACATTCGTATGGGGTACATTACTTTCTCCATCACCTAACGCATTCAACACAACATTGTATGAAATATTTGTGATACATTTGACAATTAAAATTATTTCTTAACTCAAAAATTCACACTGAAAATTCTTGCGTGCCATTTTCAAATAAAATAATATTTTAACAAAAATACACTTCAGATTGTTTTAGGACACTTGTAAAATGCTCCAAAAACTATCCTTTTCTCTTGACAGTTCATAAGCAGCCGTAAAATAAATGAGATATGTAACAGTCATAATTATTTATGGCTGTTTATTAATTAACTGTCAAAATAAAAGGATAGTTTTACGAGTAATTTGTTTCTTTTTTTATTTTGCTAAATTGTGCTAAAACTATCGAGTGTTTTCTGTTTAAATATCTTTTTACTTTAAAATTGGCACGCAAAAAATTGTAATGTTTCATTTTTTGCCTCTGATATCACAAATTCAACATGGCTGCGACGAGTAGCCAGGAGCCTTAACCATTTGATTTATTAAATTTAGTTGCGATCTGACTAGCTCATGGGGCTGAATATTCTTGAATGGATTACCCACTATCACGTGTTCTCTTGCAAACTTGTGTAGATTCATATGACGGTGAGAGAATAAGCTTATAAACTTTCTTGTTTTTTGTCGGATCCATCGCAAAAATACATTCAACTAATAATTTTTACTTATCGAAACAATATTTTCTATAAGAATGAAGTGACATTAATAGATGTTCTGTATCAAACTCTAAGGAAATACGGCAAGTGAATGAAAGTATTGAAATCGCAGTGTTGAATTTACCGGTTCCGGCATAAGTTAACGGTTCACGGCCTATATAAACCAGCCTTAACTAATTGGAGATTATCTGACCTTTACGGAACCGATTAATAGTAGTAATATGTGCCCAGATAGCCAAGCGTGACATAACATATTGATTTAAAAAAAAATTTCACATTTATTTTTAATAGAATATTTATTTAAGAAAAATATTGGGGGGCAGAAGGCAAGCATTTCAAATAATGACAAAAGTATGTAGATTATATGCTTACATATAGAACAAAGTATCGATACAAATATAATATTTGCGCATAAAAAATCGGATGAAAAACTTAATTAAAAATAAAATAACTGTATCAACACATAGTGACATTATTGGAGGGAACTCTCCATCTGACGTTTTCTTTTTAGGACCTTCCGATTGACAACATCGGTATGTCGCATTTAACGTTATTTTCTCTAACTTTTGTAAGAGACGGGAAAAATTAACGGAGCCGACTGGTCTCGAACTCGGGATCCTTCGTTCACACGCCTAACACTCAGCGTGCGACGCCACGACTGCTCCACTACTACGTTAATTTCCTCGCTCTCCTATCAATACCTAACCGGCCTTACGGCCCATAACATAAACGCCTACAGCTCGGCCAGCCTGACATCACATTCGCCCCGAATGTGCCATGTCCTCCAACTGCCGCAGCCTGCAAGAACAACACGGACTTCCAATCACACCCTTACTGGTGTATTGGGTAAATCCCTAAATCTCCCTCCAACGAGGTACCGCGGGCACAATCCCACTTCTGAACTTGTAAGAGACGGGAAAAATTAACGGAGCCGACTGGTCTCGAACTCGGGATCCTTCGTTCACACGCCTAACACTCAGCGTGCGACGCCACGACTGCTCCACTACTACGTTAATTTCCCCGCTCTCCTATCAATACCTAACCGGCCTTACGGCCCATAACATAAACGCCTACACCTTTATGTATTTAAAAAAATCCGAAAAAATTCATAAAACATCTGTCAACATTGTAGATAACGATTTTGCAGTCATTTTGACAAACATTTTTTTCATATTTTCTGGCGAGCTTGCAAATTTTACACTTACGAGCAAATGTTGTTTTGACTCGAACGCCGGTGACCCATGTTGTCAAACGGAGGGTTAAAATTAATTTTATAAACAGAATAATACATTTCTTTTGCCAGCAAAAATTAACAAAAAAAAAAAAAATAAAAAAACCAAAAATAACAGAATAATTTTAGAAATTATATGTAGGTGTCGATTGTAACACAAAAAACGGTGTTGTTTGTAACACATTTACTTTGTAGGTTTTATCTGCAAAAACCGTCTTTTTAGTTTGCCAGCCAAAATAAATTAAAATCCCGAAAAACAAAATAAAACCGAGTTTAGTAGTATGGACCAGTTTACAGCTTTTTTAAGGCGGAGTCCAGAACTCTCTTTATGCACACCACAGCCTACAAGTCTTTCCGAAGCTATGAATTTCAATAAAATAAAATGTAAATAAATTTTTCGATAATTTATCTACAGTCATGGACCGGATGCAAAGATACGAGCTGTATTTAAAAATACAGTTTTTTTAAGGCGGAATATCCAGAACTCTTTATAAGGAGATTAAAAATGGAAAATGTTGACAAGTTCTTTTATTACCATCATTAATCAGAAAAAACCATATTAAATTTAAAACATTAAAAACCATATTAGAAATAATTTTTGGTTGTTAAACAACCAATTACCATTATTAACCAGAAAATACACATTACAAGGAGATTAAAATTGAAAAGCTCTAATTTTGAAAATAAGTAGCGCATCTCACACGATACATAAGCTAAACAAAAATAAGAAAACTTTGAACAACCTCATAATATAGTAAAATATTGTTACTAATTAGTAACCAGCATTTTAAATGTGAATACATTTACTTGGAAAAAACAAAATATTCTCACTCATGGAGCATAACGGCCAATCACCATTATTAACCAGAAAAATCACATTAAAATTAAGCCAGAAAAATCATAATAAGCAAAAATTATTTGCGGTTGTTAAACAACCAATTATCATTATTACCAGGAAATACACATTACAAGGAGATTAAAATTGAAAAATGTTGACAAGGACTTATATCACCATTTTAACCAAAAAAAACCATATAAGAATTGAACCAAAGGAATCATATTAACCAGAAGAGCTCCAATTTTTTAAATAAGTAGCGCATCCCACACGATACATGAGCTACAGAAAAATAAGAAAACTGAACGACCTTATAATATAGTAAAATATTAAGTTACTAATTAGTAACTAGCATTTTACAATCGACACCAGTCTCCCCTAGTTCAGATTTGAAATGTCGCACCGACATCCTCGAAAAGAACATATTGTACCGTCAGTAATAAAATCTAGGGGTAAAGATATGAGCTGTATTTGGAGATACAGTTTTCTTAAAGCGGAATCCAGAACTCTTTATAAGGAGATTAAAAATGGGAAATGTTGACAAGTTCTTTTATCACCATCATTAACCAGAAAAACCATATTAAATTTAAACCACATTAAAAACCAGAAAAATCACATTCAAAAAAACCCAGAAAAATTATATTAAACAGAAACTATTTGCGGTTGTTAAACAACCAATTACCATTATTAACCAGAGAAAATCCACATTAAAAAAATTAAAAAAAAAATTTAATAAAATATAATATTATTAGAGGGGGCTAATTTTGTGACTTAGTCTTAACGACAGTTAAGACATATGTTTCCGTCATGTTACTATTAACCCTTAAATGCCACACCTCTGAAAAATCTCGTAAATGACACATGGGGTGTAAAAAACCCCAGCTTGAAAAATGTCTCCTTACTCATTGATTTTTTTATATTTAGTTATGAAAATTATTTTCAATGTTGTTCAAGGCTTAGAAAAGAGAATAAAATGCTTATATTGTTAAAATTTCAATTTCAACAATATAAGCATTGTCACACGTTCGTATGGAGTGGGGTCCGCAGTATCCCACAGTAAGGGTGGGGTACTGCAGTACCCCACCCCTACTGTGAACCTGTCTAAACAGCTGCTGCCAGTAAACTGAGTACTGCTAAGTGTACAAACGGGTAGTTCAATCACTCAACTATCATCAGAGGGAGCCATGAGCTCTATTTTTGGCGGGAACATTTGAAAATATATAATTGAAAAGGGTCTGGGGTGCGCTGCACCCCGTGTGGCATTTAAGGGTTAATATGAAATATTAGGTGCTTAAACAATTCAAATTGTTGGCAATATGTCAGCAACCTCACTACATTTGGTTATCTGGGTGTAGAATCAGAAACGAATTTATAAACGTATTTGTGTGCATGTACTTACCTCCGTTTCTGTACAAGCTTTCATAGCAGCTAACTTTTCCTTCAACAACTGGGTTTTGTCAATAATCTTCTGTTGTTTTTTAATTTTTTTGTTCTCGTCGGTTATCTCGGATGCAGAGAATAGAAGTGACGATGGCAGAACTTTTGGCCTCTCTTTTTCAATTCGACGTTGCAGATCCTCTAACGTTTCTGTAAATATAATTAATTATCACAGATATGCATAAATAAGGGGGAAGGGAGTAGTTGCGTTAGTGGCTAAAGACATATACTGTACTTTCAACGAAAGTTATGGCTGCCTTCCGGTATTTATTGCCACACCTGACTTTATATAATTTTTCTTTCTTCAAAGGAGTCTGAAAGTGATGTATTTTGTCACTCTCGATGATTTCATATGCCGACTCTCCAGTGTATTTTATGTAGCAAAACATTACTGAAAATAATGTAATTAACAAAATAAAATGCCAATAGTAATGTGGGTTATGCTAAGTGTAAGAATTAGGCCTGATATAATGTGAGATTTTTGCACGACAAATAAACTAAATGCGAGTAATTCGCAGTTTGTTCGCGCACGGATTATTCGCTCACGTACAATAGGGGTACAGTTGTTGGCCACTCTACAATAACTTGCCACATCTTAAAAAATTAAAGATTATAAAGAAATACTATTAAAATGTTTTTAATTATAAATATAAAAATATTTAATACACTTTTCTGCTTCAGATACAATTAATACTTAATTATTTCCTGTATATAAAATTCTAAGAGTGGAGCCAAATATTTTGCAAATTTTTTAATGTTATATTTATAATTTTTGGGTTACATTGCTCCATCAAAAAATACCAAAAGTTAAAAAGATAATTAAATTTATAAAAATAAATTTTTAAAAATAAAATATTTTCAAAGAAAGTTTGTTTAGTTAAAAAGAATGCTTGTTGAACAAAATTTGTTTCTTTTTTTTAATTAATATGTTCATCTTATGTTAAAAATGAAATTTTCCAAAGAAAGTTTGTTTAGTTAAAAAGAATACTTGTTAGACAAAATTTGTTTCTTTTCTTTAATTAATATGTTCATCTTATGTTAAAAATATATGTAATAAAATATTCAATATAAAAAATTAATATATTGATTTAATAATTTTGATTTTTCGTGGAAAATTATTCAAGGTTCAATGACCATCTTCAATAACCAACTATTATCTGCAGTTTAACAAAGCGCATAAAGTATTAGAATGTATTATATATCCATAAATTATTACATTATTCTGTTTTGTTAACTGCAACGCTTAATATCTGTAACAAAAATAATTTGTTAAAGCAGAGAATAGCTGGTATGTGAAAAGTACATATTTATACCAACTATTCTCTACTTTAACAAATTATTTCTGTTACAGATATTAAACGTTGAAGTTAACAAAACAGAATTATATAATAATTTATGGATATATAATACATTTTAATAGTTTATGCGCTTTGTTAAACTGATAATAGTTGGTTATTGAACCTTTTTTCGTGCTGCATTCCCTATGCCGCATAATTATAATTTTTTTATATTATGTACAAAAGTCATTTTTATTTCGCGCACTTTACGTCACCAGAGCATGCGCCATACGCGCATGCTCTAGTGACGTAAAGTGCGCGAAATAAAAATGACTTTTGTACACAGTAATTGTTAAAGTTGACGACTGTTCAGGTTATGAATAACCTGTCATACCGAAGAAATGTAGCGACATGAGCATGCCCCGCGTATTTCGTAATGCTGCCTGCTTTTATTCTAAATAATCGCGCCTTCTCTCGGTGAAGTTTGTTATGATATACTTTAAAATTACCATCTCTACCACCGCGCCGCGCGGCTCCGTTCATATTTCACCCGCGCCTTCTCCACCTGCCTCGTTCATCGTCGTGTTCCCCACCGCGTGCATTTCTGCGGGGCAACGAGGGAACACGAGCACAGCGTCACGGAAGTCCCGTTTGACTTCTCGAACTCTGATTTACGAAGCGCCCGACTCGCCGTTGAATGTTCATTTTAGATTCAATGTTGGCAGCTCCGCTATATATCGCGAAGACACACTTGTTAACCCTTTCGAGTTAACGCCCGTTAACGTAAAATGACGGCGGCACTCTGGGTACGACCGCACGTGTCTCTCGCAGCGACGACGACGACGAATCGCGGTCCCGTCGGCGCCAGAGTGCCGCAAACGTCGCCGGCCGTGGTAGCCCACCGTGGTCACACACAATTCGCACCTCGCCGCGGGAGTATGCACGCTAGCTAATTTCAAGGATGCACATTGTTCTCTCTGTAGTAAGGGCACGTGCGGGCACACGTACGAGCGGTTTGAACCGCGCGGTTTCGCCACGCGGTAGACCGTGCACAAGAGCGGTAAAGCCCGTGTCAGATGTTGCCGATCGCGGATGGAAATTCAGCTAATCACAGAAAAAACAGATAGGCACATACCGATATGTGCAGATATACAGTCGTTGGTCGTTGCACGGATATATTACCGTAGAATCACGATACACACTTACTTTTTGTACACTACACTCTTACTGCTCACACAGGGCTGCGTTCAGAAATTCAACCTGGGTAACTCTAAGCTATAATTTACGTCACGTATTATAGCATTAGAATTACCTAATGCCTAGTGCGCCTAGGCGTAATTCCTGAACGCAGCCCAGGAGTCACAGGACCGGTGAGTTGAGAAACTGCGCTTCAACTGAATACATTTTTTTTGTCACCGGATGGCCGTCGCGAAAAAACACGACAGTCTAATGAACAAAACATTGCTTAGCAACAGCACATAAAAACAAACTAGCGTATGTTTGACGACGGATACTCACCGATACATACAGATAGAAAGTACTTTTGCAAATACGAATACTGCCATATAGCAACCAATAGCAACCGATTAAGATTATGGCCGGTATTCATAGTCGAATCTTATATTTAAGATCGTCTTAGGAACAAATCTTAAGATGTCGTGAACCAATCACAGAGCCGTATTAACGTCTTAAGACATTACTTAAGACGATCTTGAAATAATGCCGACTAAAAAGAATAATCATGAGAAAAACCAATAAACACAAGACAAGATATCTTTTCACTCAATCGGAAGTATCTCATAGATTCCAATAAAAAGAAATCATTGGATCATCCTATTGAATACAATGAATAGTATACTTAGAGAATGCATATAAAATCTAATAAGAACAATTTGTTACAAAATAATATGTTAAAGTCAAAATTTGTATCAGCAAATGCTTTTAATAACACTTAAAGGTATATCATAAACTTATCAAAAATGACCGATATATCCAACGTCATACTTAAAAATCTCCAAATTTGAAAATCCCGATAGAATCTTATAAATATTTTATATTGTGTCTGCAATGCCTCATTAAATATCAACTAGCAAATGCCAATTGCTGCAGACCTATCTGGAAAATCTGCTTCATTCATATTAAAAGAGTAAATTTCTATCAGAAAACTGTGTGTTTTTGTCCTTGGATTGCCAGATTCACTTTTATAAAAAATTGGTCCTTACAGATCTGTATTTACTCATGAGACTATATAAATGTACTTTCATTATGGATAAGCTTTTGCCACTAAGATCTGATAGAAACAAATTGTGGACTTTTCGTATTAATGCGCATTCGCTTCCAAACAGTCAAGTATGTTCAAAACCTATCAATTTACAACATGTGTAAATACTTATAGAAAAATATTCAAATAGAATCGATAACTGCATATAAGTATACACAGCTGTTGATCAGTGTGTCGATGCTGTTTGGATCTAATAAATCGCACATTCGTAAATCTTAATACAATCCATCATGCACATGAAAACAATAGAATCGGATACATTCCGTAACAGATTATCCACATAGTGACCGCGTGCTTATAGGTTCCGATAAATCCAAATCAATCGTCAAAGTCTCAATTTTGTTGTACCGATAGACTAGATGGAATCTGATAGACTTTCTATCGTTATCTAAAAGTTTCTATCGGTCTTTTGTGCAACAGGGTTGTCAAACGAATGCGCCGGTCCAGCGCGCAGCGGGCCGAACACGTGTTTATCACCGATCGACTCTGAGCATCGAGCAAACCCGACGGCCACCGAGCGACGCCGAGCGCGCAAGGGACCAAGTCCCACGATCGCGAACAGTCCCGGCAGCGCGCGCGCACCTGTCAAGCGCTACCACCGCCACGTTAAAAATAAACCTAGAATTTATTAATTTGTTAATCCGAGACTTTGTGCTTTTCCTCCGCGCCTACTCCGACCCTGAACCGCCGCGAGGTTATCCGCGTTCTAAAAGTAGGATTGTTTTAAATTTTTCTCTGATTGCAATAAACAATTTAAATTTAGCACAACTGCCCATGAAAATACATTTTACCCCTTTTCACCCCCTTAAGGGTCGAATTTCTAAAAATTCCTTTTTAGTGGGTGCTTTAGTGGGTCATGGAAGGAATATACTCCCCGAATTTCATGTTTCTAGGTTTAGGGATTTGGGTTGAGCGTTGATAAGTCAGACAGTCAGTTAGGACATTTGTTTTTATATATAAATGTGGAATAATAAGAATTTAAAATTTATTTAGAGGCAATTCACGCGTAATATTTTCATTTGTATTGATTCAAACACATTGTCATATCTACTTTACATAATGTATTCACGCATATTTACGAATTCACAATATAAATAACCTCTAAACTTTAATATCGGGTACGTATGCTAATTTACATTTTATGTAAATTTGTCGTCATTTTTCGAGCAATGCCAAACAGGAAGGACGATTATAACTGCGTGACTACGTCAATGCATAAATGTTAATGTGGTATTTTTACGTTAAACGAGCTTTCGAGTAAAATGTCTGAAATTAAACCAGCTTTTTGACAATTTAAGGGTATTTTTTTGACATAATGTCGATATAAGCTGTTGATTGCGACAAATTCAAGTAATATTGGTGTAGTTTATCTCAAGATTTCGATTACGCAAGAAATGATATTTTTTGCGTTCCAGTCATATGTAAGCACACATTCAGAGCGACTTTGTGCTTTATAAAGTGCTTTTATATACATATATAATGCCTACATACAATATTATTAAAATTATGCAATATAAGTAAACATTGATACGCATGTTACACGCGTAATAATTTCTGATGATGCAGAAATAGATCAGAAAAAAGTGGAGAGAGAAAAAGAGGGAGGAAGGGAGAGTTGACATGAACATGCCTGCACGCACTTGCGGTCACATACACATGCAAATTGACAGATCATTTAGATATTTGGAAGTGAGCGGGGGGGTATTAATGCTATCCCCGGGGGGCGAGATTTTCTATGCTCGAAGGACCAAAGGGGGGTAATTATAAGCCCCTCACGACTAATTTTATAGCGAGAAAGCGAGTATGCGCATGCAACAAAAGCGACTCACCGTTTGGGCGCCCGTCGTCTCCCGGTAGGCTTCGCCGATTCTCGTCCTGTCCCCGCTCCGTCTCCTGGTCGTCAGATTCGGACGGTCCAGCGTGCAGGCGAATGCAGCGGGATCCGCGGGACGGCAAGCAGGCACAAAGGCAGGCACAAGCAGGCACAAAAGCAAGCACAAAGCAGGCAAAAGCGCAAGCAGGCGAGGCAGGCGAAAGATCGGTCCCCAAGAGAGGGGGGAGATCGCGATCGGGCGTCCCGAAACTTCGTGCACGAATGTAGATTTCTTGCGATGAGAGTCTGGCGATGAGTGGCTCGCGGTTCTGGAACGTGAGCCGCGAGCGAATATTTGTTCCCTTTTTGTGGGTAATCGCTGCCGTCGGTGGATAAACGATGGCAGCACCAATTGGTGAGTCGCATAAATTCAAAATTGTCCTTATCGCGATCCACCGACGTGTCGCAAACGTTAACAAATAGCAAACTAATAATTAAATATATGTTAAACGAGTCTAATACAGCAATTCTAATAATTCTATAATAAACAAAAGCAAAAAGCAAATAAAATACAAAAAAAAAATATATACATACAAGGCGATACGCCGAACAGGAAGATAAAGTTGATTTATGAGTTAATGATAATTAAAACACGACCACTATGATATACAATCAATGAGAGAACGTCAATTTGGTCAGGACTGAATTTTGGTAGCTCTCACCTAGGTATAAGCAAAGTAATGTCAAACCGTACAAAATTACCTTTTACAAAAAGGTAAAAAAAAGGTGCCAAGTACACACGTGGTGTATGTATCTTAAAAAAACCTATATCTGTACCTCGAAAAAACCCAAGTAGTTGTATCTTTATTTAAAAAAAACATCACAAAATTGCGTTACCTTTTTCAATCCAAGTGATTATTATCTATTACAAAAAAAAGAAATGATATCTTACGCCTAAATAAATTGCGCCAATTTATATTAAATATTTTTTGTATTATAACTTACAAGAATTATATTTGAGAGTTTGACATCCTTAAATGTGCAGTGTAGTTTGTATAAATTTATAAATCATTTAAAAAATTAAGACACAAAATATGAATATATCAGGCAAAGTTTGTCAAGAGCACATTATGCAAAGTGATTGCTATAAATAAATTTTGTCGAAAAGAAAACAGATTTGATACAGAATTTGGCATGTACGATGCTATTGGCAGAATGTTATAGTAGATAATATATGTATAGTAAAGTTTGTTAACAAAATAAGGCAATTAATAATTTATAAGTAGGCTTGACAGTCCTATATAATTCGATGCAGATTAGCGACAAAAACAGCAGGATCTACGTTCGACAATGCCAATTTACTGTTAATTTGTTATTAGATAAGATATTTTTGGTATGATAAGTTAAAGGATATGTATAAACAATTTTATTTTAAAACATTAGTTAATTAATTAATAAGTGACAAGAAAACGATTATTTTAAAGATATTTACTTATATACATATATGTATAAACAAATATTATGGAGATAGAGGAGATACAGTCGGAGGAGCTGTCTGATATTTTATATCTAACAGCAAATTAGCAGTAAATTGACATTGTCGAACGTAGATTCTGCTGTTTCTGTCGCTAATCTGCATCAAATTATATAGTACTGTCAAGCTGTACCTACTAATAAATTATTAATTGCTTTATTTTACTATACATATAATATCTACTACCGGTAAATATACCGATCAGGGGACCATCCCCCGATGACCTTGACCTTGACATATTTTGTCAAGGTCATGACCCTGAGTGACCTTCAAAAGCTTTTAGCCGTCGCTCGTTGTTTGTTAAAAAGTTATTAACAAAAAAGTTTGACAAATTAGCAGTTATTTTGAGTATTGAAAGGCATAAACGACCTTGACTTTGACATATATTGTCAAGGTCACCCTCCTGAGTAACCTTCAGAAAGTTTAAGCTGGTGGTCATTGTTTATTAAAAAGTTATAAACAAAAAAAATTTGGTGAAAAAAATTATTTAAAGCAGTGACTTGTTGGTATATTGAAAGGAAAGTTACCAACTATTCTCTGCTTTAAATAACTTTCTTTTCAATATACCAACAATTCACTGCTTTAAATAATTTTCCCCACAAAAAAAAAAATTTTTTTTTTGTACATACTTGTAAAGCGCGTTATTAACCTATAGGTTAATGACGCGCTTTATAAGTATGTGCTTTGTAAGTTGAAGAACACACTCTCTATTCACTGCTTTAACGAAAAATCTGTTCAATATATCAACGATTCGCTGCTTTAAATGAAATTCCTTTGTTCATACATGTACTATTTCCACATAAATATCAGTCATTTATGTCTATTAGTACTAAAAATAACTGCTATATTTGTCAAACTTTTTTTGTTAATAACTTTTTAACAAACAACGAGCGACGGCTAAAAACTTTTGAAGGTCACTCAGGGTCATGACCTTGACAAAATATGTCAAGGTCAAAGTCATCGGGGGATGGTCCCCTAATCGGTATATTTACCCTACTACCTAACATTCTGCCAACAACATTGCACATATATGCCAAATCCTGTAACAAATCAGTAGTTTTTCTTTCAACAAAATTTATGTATAGCAAAACACTGCATGATCTGCTCTCGACAAACTTGACTTTGCGTGATATATTCATATTTTATGTCTTAATTTTTTAAATAATTTATAAAATACCAATGCTCGGGGGGGGGGGGGGTGTAAGTCCGTTCCCCGGATTTGCGACGAGCGATATTTATTGCGACGATCTCAAAGAACCAGAGGGGGGTACGATCCCCTCACAATTGTTAAACGAGCAAACGGATGATTAGGAAACGAAAGCAAAGCGTGCGACTCACCGTGTCGGTGCCCCGGCGCCCTCCTGGGGGGTGTACTCTGCTGCTCTCGTCCTTCCTTGTGGCGGTCCTCGTTGTTGTCGAGAGAATGCAAGGCAGGCAAGGATAGCGAGGCAAGCGTGCAGCAAGCAGGCGGCAAGGCAAGCAAACAGGCGTTCTGGTCAGCACACTTTACATTTGTCGAAGACGACTGCGATATACTCGATCACACCAGCGGGTCGAGTATCTCGGACCACTTTCGAACGAAGCGTGTCCGCACTTGACTACTTCCGAATAAAGAGTGGTTTCGGTCTTCCTCGGCTCGCGCTTCTGCGAAGTACGACCGCGAGCGAGTATCATTCCCCTTTGTGATGGGGGTGCCAGCCGCGGGCGGGCAGCACGAGTCGGGTGAGTCGCGCGAATATTGACCCCATTCGATCGCGATCCGCCGACGTTTCGCGCGAGTCGCTAAGAACGCGAGCGAGATTACCGACTATAAACTAAACTATAACTAACAAATACTATAACGCAATCAATTTAAACTTATCAACTAAATAAGGTTTGGTGAGCGCCAAACAAACTACACTGCACATTTAATTAAGGATGTCACTGTCAGATATAATTTTTGTTATAATACAAAAAATATTTAGATTTAATTTTATCAGATATATTCGACAGTCATTATTATAGAGAGAAGAGAGAACACGAGCAAAAAACGCGAGCGGGAAACAAGAGCGGAAAACGTGAGCAGGAAACGCGAGCGGGAAACGCGAGCGGGAAACACGAGCGAAAAACGCGTACGAAAAACGCTACCGGGAAACGCAAGCGTGACCGCGAGAAAGAGCGATAAATACGTACGATAGATATAACCTCGCCATCCTCGCTCAGGGTGTATCCCAGGAACCAGCCATCCGCAAGGCGCGAACTCTGTCATTCCAGCACTCATGCACTTCGTTCGGAGTGTTCGGACGCGACGACGCGGACGGAATATTTCTCGACGACGCGAACGTCTAAAGCGGCCCATTACATGTACGAGTTTGATTCACGAGCCGGACACGAACGTTTTTCACCACACACACACTCCCGAATAGTCTTGAAATTTGGCTAATCGGACGCCGAGCCCGTTTCGTGACATCCCACCCACGAACGAGTAGAAACCGAGCCCAGCCGGACTCGCGACGTGTATGGGCCATTTTACGGTTATGTTTACTGTCACGCAACTCAGATCGATATCTCTTGCGAACGCGATTAATCGATCGAACTAACGCATCTCTACGCGTAGAATCAGCGCTGCATAACGGCAAGGATATGAAAGGGACAAAATCCGAAACTCCAGCGCCGCCGCTGCGCTGTGGCGAGAATAGCAACCGTAAATGTACGTATCTGAATGTAAAATTTTCAGGTCTAGACTTTTGCATCGCAATATATTTTTTTGTAGGGCACGTAGGGGAAAAATATAAATACTTTCATTATATAAATTTGGTCCAAGCTTTCCATTGAGCCTAGTTAGAACTTGTTCCGTTCACTAGTTATCGAGATCTCAAAATCTCGAGTACTCTCAACTCGTTTCGTCGCGTAAATAGAGCCACGGCGGTTTCGCTCCGCGCATACTTGGCGCGAGACACTACCGTGTCTCTTGATGACGGATGTTCGAGTCCGATTTAAAAGAAAAATCTGAAATTGATGAACATCAGTGAACATGTTCTTTAAGGCTTTTCAAAGCTTCCATAAAAATTTGAAATTAATTAATCGAAATTTTTCGCTGTAAATATAAATTAAAAAGTAAGATATTTCTAAAACTTTTTTTTATATGTAAAACATACATCATTGATATTGTATTTTAAGTTTCAAAACTTTTTGGAAAAAAAAAAAATTTTTTTAAATAATTGTTTAAACAATACTAATTATTTAAATGACAAAAAAACATACTCAAACTGTTAACGGCAATCTTTTCTAACATATAAAAAATTTTGAGTTGTTTGATATACATGCAAAGTCTTCATTATAATAATTTTGTATTGAAAGGAGGGAGTGTAAAAGTGGCCATTTTTCGCCTAAATGAGGAATCTGCAGAACATTTCTTTCCACCTTATTTGAGGTTGAAATAAGAAGGAAACAATGGTCCAGGAAATTTATCCAGGAAACTGCGGGAAGTATTTTAGAATCTATAATGAATGTGTTTAAAACGTCTGTTAAAATAGCTGTGTTTGAGCGGTTGATAATTATTTAGATTAACTTATGCTCCTCCAAGGGCGGCAGTGTGGTCTAGTGGTAGAGCGCCAGACTCGTAATCCGAGGAACCGGGTTCGAGTCCACTTGATCATGTAAACATGGAATTTTTCCGTAATGGTATATTCCGAAGCTGCGCCCCCCCATGCGGGAGAAGTGGACTCTCAGCGGGGGAAGGGCTCCGTGGGGCTTTGATAGAGGACCTTTCGAGTGCCCCCCCTCCCCCCCACCCACGCGGGAGAAACGGACTCTCAGCGGGGGAAGGGCTCCGTGGTAGGGCTTCGATAGAGGACCTTTTCGGGGACCCCCCCCGCGGGGGGACGGTCTCTCAACGGGGGAGGGGCTCCGTGGTAGGGCTTCGGTAGAGGACCTGTTCGGGAAACCCCCCCGCGGGGGGGACAGTCTCCCAACGGGGAAAACTGGGCTCGGAGGAGAGTAGAGGTGATTATGGTGGGAGGCACAATGGACCCTGTCTGCGTGCCGCACTGGTAGGGCTTCGATAGAGGACCTCCCCCCCCAGATCAGATAACCTCATGATTATTATATGCTCCTCCAATGACCTTGGCTTTGACATATGTTATCAAGGTCACCCTCCTGAGTGACCTGCAGAAGGTTTTAGCCGTCGCTCGTTTTTTTTTAAAAGTTATTAACAAAAATAGTTTAAAAATACAAAATTGCAGTTATTTTGAGTATTAAAAAACATAAACGACTAATATACCAAAGTACATGCGTGTTCGGGTCCTGCGGGAGGCTCTGCCCCCCCACCCTGATTTCCCTACAGGAATCCATGTGGGGTAAACCTCGCTTTAACTTAGAGTAGGATCGCGGTCAGAGTAATTGCAACACTTTTTTTTAAGATAAGTTTAGGAAAATAAGTTATAGTTATAAGTTATAGTTATAGTTTTTAAAAAATAAGTTTAGTTTTTTAGGTGCTGCAACTGGTCTGACCGCGACTGTACATGCATGGGATGGGGGGGGGGGGGTGCAAAAGCAAGGCAAAGACGCCCACGCATGTATTTTGGTCTCGCTTCATCTTGCAAAATACATGCGTGGGCGGCTTGGCCTCCCCCTTGCACCCCCCATCCCATGAATTTACTTTGTAAGTTAAAGCAAGGTTTACCCCACACCGACCCATGTAGGAGGGTCCGGGGTGGGGGGGCAGAGCCTCCCGCAGGACCCGAACACGCATGTACTTTGGTATATTAGTCGTTTATGTTTTTTAATACTCAAAATAACTGCAATTTTGTATTTTTAAACTATTTTTGTTAATAACTTTAAAAAAAAAACGAGCGACGGCTAAAACCTTCTGCAGGTCACTCAGGAGGGTGACCTTGGTAACATATGTCAAAGCCAAGGTCATTGGTGGAGGATAAGTTAATCTAAATAATTACCAACCGCTCAAACACAGCTATTTTAACAGACGTTTTAAACACATTCATTATAGATTTTTAAATATTTTCCGCAGTTTTCTGGGTAAATGACTATTGTTTCCTTCTTATTACAACTTCAAATAAGGTGGAAAAAAATGTTTTGCAGTTTCCCCATTTAGGCGAAAAATGATCACTTCTACACTCCCTCCTTTAACTTTTAGCAGGGATTGTACCGCTCGAACATCCTTAATAACGACTAAAGACGTCTTAATGACCATTAAAACATTTTTAGACGTCATCCTGTTACTTCTGAGTAATAATACTAGTATTATTCGCGACAATTCTTCGCATTAGTAAACCACGCGTCGTTATTATGCTTACCGTCTTGAAACGCAGTCTCAACTAAAGTCAAAGTATACAGGATATTACAAGAATCTTGAATGCATGAATACATTATACTAGAAATACGTTATGCTAGATATAACAATGTAATTAAGATTGCATTTTTCATATCACGAAAGAATTTATTAATAAATAAGACAAAAATGTTTTCGTCTTTTTGTAAAAAAAACTAAATTGATCAGGCAAGTGCGAGCCGGAAAAGCATTTCTTTAAAAGAAGAAAATAAACAAGTAGATTTTGTATTTAAGAAATGTATGCAAATTAGAAACTCGCACGCTGTTCGTTATCATATTTTTTTTGCTCCTAAAGTTTCCTCAATGAGGAATTTGCCAAATTATTAGCATATAATAGATTGGCTTCCTCATAGAGAAAGCTTTATAACTTTATAAGCGAAAAAAATGATGAGGAAGTAATGTGCAAGTTCCTAATTTCTACACTTTTTTATTATATTAGCAATTTTTTCTAATTCTGTTATATTTTCCAGTACTTTTTACTATTTTTTATATAATTCTTTAAGATTTGGTTTATTAGTTCTTGAGTTATAAAATTTGTACACACACACATATACGGACATTTTTTAAAAACGCAATTTTTCGACGTTTTAGAACATTTTGAGTACATTGGCAGCGGCAACTAAAAAATTTTTTTTACGAAAACAAAGCTTTTTTTATAAGAAAGCAAAAGAAATTGTTGTGTAAGACAAACAGTTAATAAAATGTTAATTATGTGTAATTAAGCCTCTTAATTTTTATCCAAACATAATTAAAGAATATTTTTGTAAATACAATTTTATCGGTACAATATGAGAGCGGTATCTGGCATATAACATATACGAAGAGAGAAAAGTAGAAACTTGCACATTGCTTCTTCATAGTTTTTAAGTGTGCGCAAGTAGAAACTTGCACATTGCTTTCTCATAATTTTTAAGTTTGCAAATTAGAACCTTGCACATTACTTCTTCACAATTTTTAAGTATGCAAATTATAAATTTGCACATTGCTTAATCAACATTTTAATTTGCTCATAAAGCTTTCTCTATGAAGAAGCTTGTTTTTTCTCTGGTACATAATTATTATTAGATATTTATTAATTTGGCTTCTTTATAGAGGAAGCTTTATGAACGATACAAAATGTTGATTAAGCATTGTGCAAATTTATAATTTTCATACTTAAAAATTGTGATGAAGTAATGTGCAAGTTTCTAATTTGCATACTTAAAAACTATGAGAAAGTAATGTGCAAGTTTCTACTGGCACACTTAAAAACTATGAAGAAGCAATGTGCAAGTTTCTACTTGCACACTTAAAAACTATGAGGAAGCAATGTGCAAGTTTCTACTTGCACACATTTTTTTATTTTCCAAAAACATCAATTTTTGAAAAATCCCAATTATTGAGACTTAAGATGTAGCCCTTAAAGCTTAAAATATTAAAATATTGGCAATTTTTTTAATTCTATTATATTCTTCAGCCTTTTCTACCCCTATTTCATATATAATTCTTTAAGATTTGGTTGATCAGTTCTTGAGTTATAGCCGTTTGAAATTTCAGGAAATCCGTACATAGGAAGCAAAATGTGCAAGTTTCTAATTTGCACGCTTTCTTATTATATTGGCAATTTTTTTAGTCTATTATATTCTTCAGTCCTTTCTTCCCTTATTTCATAAATAATTCTTTAAGATTTGGTTGATCAGTTCTTGAGTTATAGAAATTTCGGTAAATTTGACACATACATACACACATACGGACATTTTTTTTTAATACAATTTTTCGTTTTAGAACATTTTGAACACATTGGCAGCGGCAACTAAAAAAAAAGTTTTTTTACGAAAACAAAGCTTTCTCTATGAAGAAGCAAAAAGTATTTTTCTCTGTGAGAGACAAGAGTGAGTATGGGAGGAAGAGAAAGAAATTTTACTACATTTATTATGCATATACATATATATATATATATATATATGTATAATTATTACATCTCACATTATTAGATAGTAAAATAACGATTATTTAAATTCTTTGATTAAATTATCGGGTTGGCAACTATGTAATTGTGGATTTTTTAAAGAAAACAAAAGACAATGTTTTCATGGAACAAAATAACTTTATGCAGTAATGTATTGTCCATTTTTATCAATAACTTTTTGCCATCTTTCAGGCAGCATCATAATTCCACGTTCATAAAACTTCTGGTTCTTATCGACAAAAAATTGAACCAAGTGCGATTTGACATCATCATTATTGAAATTTTTGCCATTCAAAAATTTTTGCAAAGAACGAAATAAATTATAATATGATGGTGCAAGATCAGGACTATATGGTGGATGTGGCAACACATCCCAACCAAGCTCCAATAATTTTTGCCGAGTGATCAAAGATGTGTGTGGCCTTGCATTGTCATGGTGGAACACAATACCTTTTCTATTTGCCAATTCTGGTCGCTTTTCTCAAATTGCATTGCTCAGTTTGGCTAGTTGTTGAATGTATACATTTGAATTGATCGTTTGGTTGCGTGGTAAAAGTTCAAAGTAGACAATTCCTTTGTAATCTCGCCAAACTGATAACATAATCTTCTTTTGATGAATATCAGCTTTAAATGTTGTTTGCGCTGGTTCATCTTGCTTACTCCACGATCTTTTTCGATTAACATTGTTGTAAACAACCCATTTTTCATCGCCAGTTATCAATTGTTTCAAAAATGGATCATTTTCGTTACGTTTCATAAGCAAGTCGCAGATGGAAATTCATTATGTTAAGTGAATTTCTTTAAGTTCATATGGAACCCATAAATCAAGTTTTTTTACGTAGCCAAGTTATTTTATATGCTTTTCAATGCATGTATGTGATGCATCGAGCTTCTCTGCAATCTCACGTGTTGTGCTATGACGATCCGCACCGATTATTGCTTTGATTTGGTCGTCATCAACTTCACCTGGTCGACCAGAGTGTTGTTAATCTTTCAGTGAAAAATCACCAGAACAAAATTTAGCAAACCAATTTTGACACTGCCGTTTTTTTAAGGCTTTGCCACCATACACAACACATAACTCTTGCGTTTTTTCCTTTGTTGAAATAAAAAAGCAAAATATGACGAAAATGCTCGTTTTGCTTTTCCATTTTTCAACCGACGCCAAACAAAAACTACACAACCGATCGATACAATTTTTTTACTAAATGCCAATTGAAGTATCAATTATCAAACAACAATATGGGTTTCACATTTCGAATACGTAAATATATCTAAAATTTCAACTAACGCCATTCATCATTGAAATCCGCAATTACTTAGTTGCCAACCCGATATTTCACAACATAAGTTAAACTTAATAATACTCTACTATAATAATACTCACACAAACATAAAATGATAACGCATAGTAATATTTTGGTATTCTGTTTCTAAATTCATTCTGTTGCTATGTAGTATTGGTAAATTTTCTCCCTCTTCCACCTCAGTATAAGTTCCCACGCGCAATTGTGTAGCAAAATACCGGAAGCGCCAGCTACTAAAATATTTAAATTTTCAATTGGCTGCAAAATCAATATGTATGATATGTATGTAAATGAAGTAAAATATAATATAAGAGGATTGGAGATATGTGATTTAGTTGCCTTTCAACTTCATTCTTGAGTGTTTCAATTGTCACGGTGTTCCCACTTCCTATTGGTACGTATTGTATGTAATTTCAAAGTGTATTTGATTATTTTCCCGTATTTTATATTTATTTAAATTACTTTAATTGTTATTCTATACCGGCGAAAGAAATTTATTATTCTGTTTATTATACACCGTCGACCGAAGAATCGGTGCTCCATCTTATAGTTGTTATTGCGATAAATATCACCACAGCCCCAGTGGTCGAATTGGCACGACACCCGCACGGTATACGGGAGGTTCCAGGTTCAAACCCTGGCTGGGGTGATATTTTTTCGCAATAAAAATTTAAACTATTTAATTTAGAAATTACATCAACTGACCAAAACCCATGGTCGAAATTAATAATGTCTTGACGATTGATCCGAAAATGTGCTGTGTGAATCCAACAAACCAAGTTGGCTCACAGTTTTTTAATGTTCATATCGGAAAGGCGTTATATATTGCCAGTCACGGTCGATTTAAATTACTTTAATTTTTATATTTATGTTTATATTTTCAAAGAAAAAGAGATAATGGCATTTTGTTGCAGAATTTATCTGTTTTGAAAAAAATATAGATACTATGAATAAACTGAATTCATGTATCAGCGTCGATGCTGAAGAAGAAATCGTTATCTCTGGTATTGCCGGCCGATTTCCCAATAGTGAAAATTTAAAACAATTTCAAGACAATCTTTTCAACAAAGTGGATCTTGGTTCGAGCGATCATGGACGGTGGAATAATTGTAATAATTTTTTCTTTAAACACTATATACTTTTGGAAATTATTAGAAAAAATATTTGTAATTTATATTAATCGTAATTTTTTAAACATTCGTAATATCTAAACCAAAATATTTTTAAAACAATGTCAATTTAGAAAATTGTGTTACACTATACACATTAAGGTGCCAATTTTTTGGGTCATAAATTCGATTTTAAGTCTCACCCCTTAAATTTGTTCTATCAACTCTCAAATAAACATCCTTTGAGAGCAGGCGATGTAGCTTAATATTTAGAGGTCGCTTAAAGCCTTTAAACATTTAATTTTTTTCGAAAAAGTGGTAAAAAATTGGGTTCTGTAAACTTAGCACACCATACCTAAAAATCTCGGTTTTTTTAGAGTTCTGGCATTCTTTTGAATAGTTCTAGGTCCGAATTAATAGACGTTTCTCAGTTGTCAAGATCAGTCTGTCTTTGTCTCGCGTATGGTAAAACGGTATACGCGAGACAAAGACAGATTGATCTCGACAACTTTAGAGTTCTAGATAAACATTTTAAGGACGTTCACAGGTAAATCGATTTTGTATGTATTTGCTTAAAATTTGGACCATATGCTATTAATAGTGATATCTATTCACCTCCTCAATTGTAAGAACCGTGCCCGTACCAAAGTCAAGATATTTGCTATCAAAAATTGTATTTTTTACATGTTATGGATATACAAAGCAGACGGAAATCTCGTATTTTGAATTTTAATAATTAGAACGAATCTATGGAAAATGATGAAAAACGGATATATAGTAGGAGGACACTTTAGGAATACTAGTAAAAAAACCCGAAATTATTTACCGTTTATATTTAGAAATACAATAATAAATAGACCTCGATTTTCACGATTATTCGACGTAAAGAAGCGACTGCAGGAAAGAAATGACAAAATAGTCTTTTGTTCTGTATGTGAGGGACAGAACTGTTCAAAAGTTTTCAGCCTGTAACCGTATATATTCGGATGTTTTCACGTCGATTTAGAGTATAAAATTTTGGCTACGATTATAACCGGTGAACGTCCTTAAATAGTTCCGATGATTAAATACACAAAAATCGAATTTGAAAATATGGTGCGCTAAGTTCACGCAGCGCACCAAATCATGAAAATCAATTATTTCTTCGGAGTTTTAGCTGGTTTTACAATAGTTCTACAGTTTTGTATCAAATATATCAATAGTTCTAGCAATTAAAAGCAAAAAATCGATTTCTGAAAATCCAGTGCCCAAACTGTAACTCGTATACCTACATATCTAAGAAAGGTAACAGTTCCAACCGGATCGTATTTTTGCGACTTTTTCATGTGGTTTTGCAAGAAATTTTAATCACTTTCCAGTAATAAAATTATTTTTCAGATAAAAACCATATTTAACATTTAAGAATAAATTTTTATTTAAAAAAATTTTTTTACGCGTTCGATCTGATAAGAGTTCTGCGTAGCGTTCCCCGAGTTCTACAAAAACGTTATATAATTTTTTCCTGTGAAACAATTATTTTTCAAGTTATCGCCGTTTTTAACATTTGAGAATCAACTTTTATTTTAAAAAAAATTTTTACGCGTTCTAGCCAATCTGACAAAAGTCCTGCGTAGCGTTCCCCGAGTTACACAAAAAAAAGTCACATAACTTTTCCCTGTAAAATAATTATTTTTCAAGTTGTCACCGTTTTTAACATTCAAGAATCAACTTTTCGACGATTTTCGACAGTTCTACGAGTTCTATTATAATTTTCCTGTAGTTATAAACGTGTCCTAACGTTTTCCAGAGTTCTGTCGATAAGCATTATTTATTTATTTTTTAAATAATTTTTACCTCCCAAGAAAGCTGCATTTAAGGATATATGATTGAGGCTCTGGCCAACTTTCGACAGTTATGTGAGTTCTTTTATCATTTTCCTGTAGTTCTGAACGTGCCCTAACGTTTTCCGAAAGTTCTGGCAATAAGCATTATTTATTCATTTTTTAACTAATTTTTATCGCCCGAGAAAACCGCATTTATGGATATGGGTGAAACGCTGGACGAAATCTCGGAGTTCTGGTTTGTGTAAAAAATTTTTTGTAGTTCTTAGCACATTAAAGTATTTTCTAAAGAGTTCCCAGCACTAGCAATGTTGTATGATTAAAAAAAAATTAATACCGCCCGAGCGTCTAGTACTCATGTCAGAAAGAATCATGTAAAAAATAAATTATTTAAAAATCATACAACTGCTAGTGCCAGGAACTTTTTAGAAAATACTTACTATATATGTGTTCATAACTATACGAAAACATTTTTAATAAACCGGAACTCGCGAGATTTTGCAAAGTGTCTCACGTTATTCTTTTTAAGTACTCAGAGTTCGGGCGATTTTAATTTACTTAAAAATCATACAAGATTGCTAGTGCCGGGAACTCTGTAGACAATACTTAATGTGATAAAACCTATAAAAAAATATTATATATAAACCGGAACTGAGATTTCCTCCAGCGTCTCACTCATATACCCGTAAAAAGGGTTTTTCGGGATTTAAAAATTATTTAAAAAATGAATAAGTAATTATTATCATTAGAACTCTGGTAAACGTTAGGACACGTTCAGAACTACACAAAAAATATAATAGAACTCACAGAACTGTCGAAAATCGGCCAGCGCCTCACCCATATACTCGTAAATGCGGCTTTCTCGGAAGAAAAAATTACTTAAAAAATAATCACATAATTTTTATTATTAGAACGCACTGGAAAATGTTAGGACACGTTCAGAACTACAGGAAAATTATAATAGAACTCACAGAACTGTCGAAAATCGGCCAGCGCCTCACCTATATATCTGTAAATGCGGCTTTCTTGGAAGAAAAAATTACTTGAAACAAAATCACATAATTTTTATCAATAGAACTCTTTGGAAAATGTTAGGACACGTTCAGAACAACAGGAAAATTATAATATAACTCACAGAACTGTCAAAAATCGTCAAAAAGTTGATTCTTAAATGTTAAAAACGGCGACAAAAAAGTCATATAACTTTTCCCTGTGAAATAATTATTTCTCAAGTTAACTTGAGAAATAATTATTTCACAGGGAAAAGTTATATGACTTTTTTGTAAAACTTGAAAGACGCTACGCAAAACTCTTATTAGATCGGCTAAAACGCGTAAAAAAATTTTTTTTAAATAAAAATTTATTCTTAAATGTTAAATATAGTTTTTATTTGAAAAATAATTGCATTACTGGAAAGTAATTAAAATTTCTTACAAAACCACTTAAAAAAGTCGCAAAAATACGATCCGGTCGGAACTGCTACCTTTCTTAGATATGTAGGAATACGAGTTACAGTTTGGACACTGGATTTTCAGAAATCGATTTTTTTGCTTTTAATTGCTAGAACTATTGATATATTTGATACAGAACTGTAGAACTATTGTAAAACAAGCTAGAACTTTGAAGAAATAATTTATTTTCATGATTTGGTGCGCTGCGTGAACTTAGCGCACTATATTTTAAAATTTGATTTTTTTGTATTTAATCATCGGAACTATTTAAAATGCTTATCTAAAACTCTAGAACTATTCAAAAGAATGCCAGAACTCTTAAAAAACTGAGTTTTTTAGGTATGGTGTGCCAAGTTCACAGGACCATCAAAAACACACCTAGGAATTTGAACGTATATGCTAATTAATGAGACGAAGGGTAGACCCTTGTGTCATAGCCGGGGGTGGTCATTTTCAACATTTATTATAATGTTTTTATTTTTGCTCTTCCAACATTTTCTGTAATTTTGTTTTGCTTGTTTTTAAAATTTATCTTCTTATAATTCGAAACCTAAGCTATTTATCATCGTGCTGTGTGCACGATAATGTATTTTATTTTTTTTGCTTTCAAAAGTAATTTTATTGCTCCAACTATTAAAAAGTTACGAAGGGCTAGATAGCTTAAGGTGGTTCTTGCAATTAGGTCAAATGTAGATAGCCCGGAAAATATGATATTAAATGAAAGGTTAACGTTCCTAGAGTGTGTCTGAAAAATTTCGGATTTTTTTATCGCTTGGTTCCGGAGATATATGTCCGTAAACTTTGCCAATTTTGACCCCCCTTTCCCTATTATCCCATGTAATCGCACATTCATGGAATACGTTCATACTTCTCGAGTAAATGAACAAATAAAAAACTGTTTAATCGATGCAATAAACATTTCTAAAGATACTGACGCGACACCAAACTGATTGACCGTACCGTATATAAATAAAGCGAAACATTCGACAAACTTTCGGCAACTTTTGACACGACACGAGAGTCATGGCGGCTGTCTTGAGTGGCTGCTTAGCAACGCGCACGCGTCAGCTGACACACAAGGCGCGTGTCCTACCATTCTCTAGTCAAATTTGTGACTTTGCTCTGCTATTTTCAGTTTATATAGCGACGGTTTAAAGAGAAAAAACCTTACGGAATAATTAATTTAAATGTATGCTGATTTTTACATACTAAATCATTCATATTTGTCACTAGTAACAATAGTTGTTTTTGTGACTTCAAAGTACTGCAAGAACCACCTTAAGATTAAGCTATCTAGCCATTGTAAAAAATAGCATATACATAAGTCAAAGCAAAAGTTCAATAATACCAAAATTTTTTGCCTTTTTTGCTATTTTTTGCTTTCAAAAGGAATTTTTTTGCTCCAGCTTTTAAAAAATACCAAGAACAAAATGCGGCGCTCAAGAGTAAAGCGCATTAAAAGAAATTAGTTTCTCGCATTATTATAAAATCAGAATGTTCCTTAAATTATTTGTTCTCAAAATTTGCAGCTCTCGAACTTTTTGCTTGCGAACTATAACTATAAAATATTTATATTTTACTCATTACATAAGTTTGTTTATTTAAAATATTTCAATACTTAAATTTTTTAAATCTCTATTGGTTAAAGGAATTAAACGACTATTAAGCTGACACAGCCACTTTAGCATAATCGAACAAAACACATAGAGAAATTTAGTGCTTTTTTGTTGCTAATTTGTTACTCTATTCGGGATTTTGTTGCTGCAGCCTTTTCGGAAAAAACAGTGGCTGTGCTAGCTTAAGTTTAAGTTAGCACAGCCACATGAAAAAAAACATAAATTAAAAAACAAGGTCACATTTATTTAGTGCTATTTTGTTGCTCCATTCCCACATCCGTTGCACCACCCCTACCATGAGAAAACTACCCTTAATTAATCCCATCTAGCACAACACTGTAAAGATTCCAATTTCAAGAAATATCTTGACGGTTTATATTATTTTGATTTTGTTGCATCGTATTTTCATTGATTCGGATTTTGTTGCTCCACCTCTATTATCAGAAAACTACCCCCCGATACTCCTATCTAGCACAACACCTTACAGCTCGAATTTTTAGAACATTCTCAACGGATTATATTATTCTGATTTTGTTGCTTCACATTTTCATTGATCCCGATTTTGTTGCTCCACCCTTATCATCAGAAACCTACCCCCTGATACACCTATCTAGGACAACACCTTACAGCTCGAATTTTTAGAACATTCTTGACGGATTGTATTATTCTGATTTTGTTGCTTCACATTTTCGTTGATCCCGATTTTATTGCTCTACCCCTATCATCAGAAAACTGCCACCAGGTAATCTTATCTGGCACAACATTTTATAGCTCAAATTTTTAGGACATTCTCGATGGATTATATTATTTCGATTTTGTTGCTTCACATTTTCATCGATTCGGATTTTGTTGCTTTACTCCTATTATCAGAAAACTACCCCTAATTAAACCCATCTAGCACAGAGCACCGTAAAAATTCCATTTTCAAGAAATATTTCGACGGATTATATTATTCTGATTCTTTTGCTTCACATTTTTATCAATCCCGATTTTGTTGCTCCACTTTTATCATCAAAAAACTACCCCCTGATACTCCTATCTATCGCAACACCTTACAGCTCGAATTTTTAGGACACTCTCGACGGATTATATTATTCTGATATTGTTCCTTCACATTTTTATCTATCGAGATTTTCGTACAATTTGCAAATCTGAAGTTTTGTGCTGAAATGGAGTACCTACGGGTGGTATTCGATAGTTAGGAGCGGAGAATCAAAATCGGGATTGATAAAAACGCGAAGCAACAAAATCAGAATAATATAATCCGTTGAGATATTTCTTGAAATTGGAATTTTTACGGTGTTGTGCTAGATGGGATTAATTAGGGAAATTTTTCTGATAATAGGAGTGGAGCAACAAAATCCGAATGAATGAAAATGTGAATTAACAAAATCGAAATAATATAATCCGTCAAGAATGTCCTAAAAATTTGAGCTGTAAGGTGTTGTGCTATATAGGAGTATCGGGGGGTAGTTTTCTAATGATAAGGATGGAGCAACAAAATCGGGATCGATGAAAATGGGAAGCAACAAAATCAGAATAATACAATCCGTCGAGAATGTCCTAAAAATTTGAGCTGTAAGGTGTTGTGCTATATAGGAGTATCGGGGGGTAGTTTTCTAATGATAAGGATGGAGCAACAAAATCGGGATCGATGAAAATGGGAAGCAACAAAATCAGAATAATACAATCCGTCGAGAATGTCCTAAAAATTTGAGCTGTATGATATTGTGCTAGATAGGAGTATCGGGTACCTGGGGGTAGTTTTCTAATGATATGGATGGAGCAATAAAATCGGGACTACCGAAAATGTAAAGCAACAAAATCAGAATAATATAATCCGTCGAGAATGTTCTAAAAATTCGAGCTGTAAGGTGTTGTGCTAGATAGGAGTATCGGGGGGTACTTTTCTGATAATAGAGGTGAAGCAACAAAATCCGAATCAATGAAAATACTATGCAACAAAATCAAAATAATATAATCCGTCAAGATATTTCATGAAATTGGAATTTTTACAGTGTTGTGCTAGATGGGATTAATTAGGGGTAGTTTTCCCATGGTAGGGGTGGTGCAACGGATGTGGGAATAAAGCAACAAAATAGCACTAAATAAATGTGACCTTGTTTTTTTTCATGTGGCTGTTCTAACTTAAACTTAAGCTTAACTTAAACTTAAACAGCCACTGTTTTTTCCGAAAAGGCTGCAGCAACCAAATCCCGAATAGAGCAACAAATTAGCAACAAAAAAGCACTAAATTTCTCTATGTGTTTTGATCGATTATGCTAAAGTGGCTGTGTCAGCTTAATAGACGTACAAAAAAGCACTAAATTTCTCTATGTGTTTTCGATTATGCTAAAGTGGCTGTGTCAGCTTAATAGACGTTTAATTCCTTTAACCAATAGAAATTAAAAAAATTAAAGTAAATATTTTAAATAAACAAACTTATGTAATGAGTAAAATATAAATGTTTTAAAGTTATAGTTCGTCCAACAAATCTGTGCTGCCCTGTCCTCTACCCTGCCCGTCTGCCGTTTGGTCGAGCCGGCTGGCCCCTCGCGCGACAGGCTCTGGTTCTCGCAATCTCGCGTTAAAAATTATCGAGAATTTAGTGGACGCGAGGGCATCGCGTCTGGCGCCCAACGGATTGATTCGAGGATTGCCTGACTCGCGCGAGGGATCATTCTGAGAGGCCTATCACCCGACTCTCTTGGCGTTCCTTTGATCCGGCCGAAAAAGCCGTGACAATACATACACTAATGTATATACAGTACCGTGCAAAAGTGCGTACTTTTTTTTTTTTTTTTTTTTTTAGTTAACTTGGTTTTACGCCATCTGACGTATTTTTGTGAAGAATAATCGCAGAGCGGTTTAAAAAAGCTTTTAAAACCTTAAATTCTGAGTTTTCGTAATGCTTCAAGGTTTGTTTGGCTAATGCTAATACCGGCGGCACAAAACTGTTTTTTTAGAAAAAAAGACCTTGAAATGCACTGCTCACTTCGAATCGTCATAACTCAGAAAAAAAAATGGTTGCGTAATGATTAAAAAAAAGCATTTTAAAGAGGAAATGTTGTTTTATGATACAATTAATAAAATTTGGAGAATAAATTTCGTTTTCCCTATGCACGCCATCAAAGTTAAAGTTATTCAATTTTGCAAGGTCTATTTTAAATTGCCCCCGTTTGTAGTAAAATCTTCGCAGAGAAACGTTTTTAAAGCTTAAATCCTCAGCTTTCGAATGCTTCAAGTGAAATCTTCTCTGCGAAGATTTTACTACAAACGGCAGTAATTTAAAATGGACTTTGCAAAATTTGAAACACCAACTTTGATGGTGTGCATAGGGAGAACGAAATTTATTCTACAAATTTTATTGATTGTATCATAAAACATAACATATTTCCTCTTTAAAATGCTTCTTTAATCATTACGCTACCATTTTTTTCACTGAGTTATGACGATTTGAAGTGAGCAGTGCATTTTAAGGTCTTTTCTAAAAAAACTGTGTTGTACCGCCGGTATTAGCATTATGCAAACGAGCCTTGAAGCATATGAAAGCTGGGAGTTTAAGCTTTAAAACGCTTTTTTAAACATCGCTCTGCGATCATTCTTCATTCACAAAGATACGTCAGATGGCGTAAAACCAAGTTAAGTAAAAAAAAATCAAAAGTACGCAAACTTTTGCACGGTACGTATATAATAATTATACAATGGGCTTTACTTAAAAATTTCAGTGTCCCAAGGAGACTCCAACTCTAAAATTTTAAATAAAACCTCCCATATTGTAGTAGATCGTTTCAAAGAGCATAAGAAAAGGAAAATTTTGGCGCAAACCAGAGATCGATACGTTGATTCGTTTGAGAGTTATTTAGGGTCAAATTTCGGAAAAGCCAATATTTTACCCTAAATAACTTCCGAACGGGTCAACGTATCGACCTCTGTTTTGCGCCAAATTCTTATTTTATGTCCCTTCAAACAATATACTACAATATTGTAGGTTTTACTTAAGAAATTAAAGGTGACCTTCATGTAATTTTCAAACGATTATCGAAGGTAAAATCATTGACACCTTTTTATGTCCCCCTTGAAAACATACAACTTTTGTATAAAACATTTTTTTCTACAAACAATATTTTTGGAGATAAAAATTTGTAACGCTTTATTTTGTCCACCGTGTATATACATAATGGAAACAATCATAATTTATGTCGAAAGTTTTGAATTACCTTTCATTAATTCAACCATTTTCATGATTTCGTGATTTCTAGTATCAGGTTAAAAAAATTACACACATGAACCTTTGAAAACGTTATTTTTATGTAAAAAGCGAAAAAGTATACATATTACTTATTAATATATTTATTTCTTACATAGTTTTTAATATGCCTCATCGAATTGGTAAAGTCAACAATATAGAGAAATTTGACACAGAATTTTTCAATATATCCGGTACGGAAGCTCATTTAATGGATCCTATGATTAGAATGTTACTCGAGCATACTTACGAAGCAATTATCGATGCGGGTATAAACCCAAAAGAATTAAGGGGTACAAAAACGAATGTTTTTGCAGCAATTTCTACGTCTGAGACTCGATCGCATTTTTCTTTTAAACCACAGGTGTGATATATTTAATTAATATATACTACATAATTAATGAAAATATAGGTATTTATGAATATGATAACTATGTGTAAAATTCTTGTTGCAAATTTGGAAAGCTGTCCCATTACTATGTAAAGTATAGAAGAATTACATAATAGTTTTAAACAGATTTGAAAACAAACGTATATTTGATCAAAGGCAGACGTTTTAATTCTACAAATATATTTAGAAACATGTGCTGTGATTAGCTTGCTAGATTACCTATGATTGGATGCAACATTTCTGTCATGGCAAACCAAATTTCTTACTGGCTTGGCGTTACTGGACAATCGCATAATATTGATACTGCATGTAGTTCAAGTAACTATGCTATAGTGAAAGCTTACGAGCTGATTCGTTCCGGAGAATGCGACGCAGCCATTGTCGCTTCTGCCAATCTATGTCTCCATCCTCATGTACTTTTCTACTATTATCAACTAGGTATGTACTTATTATATCTTATTATATTGCATCATAAAAAGAATTGGTTAAATTTACGTTAACCCCCCCTTTGGGGGGGGGGGGGTGATACACTATATTGTAGCGCTTGACACGGAAAGTCAGTGGTGGTACTCTTCCTTGTTAACTCTCACTCGTTAGACCTCCAAGGGGAAAAATGTAAAATAGTCCAAAAAATAGATATTTGCACATTTAATCACCTTTTAACCCCCTACAGGGGGTGATTAAAAGTATGCGCGGGCAGGCGGGTGGGTTCCACACGGGACGGGGGGGGGGGGGGCACGACTACGATTTCCGTGGCGCCCAAATTTGACCATAAATTTTTCATAAATGGATCATTTGGAACAAAAGTCGGCTGTAGTTCCGAAAAGCCCATACCTCCGATCGTTCTGAAATTTTGTATACTATTATATTTTGATATGCTAATTATGAATATGTCAATGAAAATTGGCGCAAAGGTCATTTTCTAGGTAAAAATTAAAAAAAATTTTTTTGCATATTTTTTAATTATCTAAATAAATATACATTTTCGAACAAAAAGTTTCAAATAAAAATTGTACGTCTCTTAAAAACGCAACTTTTATATTCTATACGCTATTACTGTAAAAGCAGTACTTAACGAGAAAAATATAATGTAAGAAAAAACGAAATAACAAAAAGTTATTTTGTTTCATATTATTCAGAGAAATACCTGAATAAATCTTAACAAGAAAAATATAATGTAAGAAAAAACGAGATAACAAGAAATTATTTTGTTTTATATTATTCAGAAATACCTGAATAAACGCGTTTTATATCTGTGAGGAGTTGAATAAAAGGATCTTTTTTAAATTTATTAATTCTACGTCGCCATAAAAATTCGCAAAGGTGATCGGCTAAATTGTGTTTATGGACTCCGCCGCGAGATAAGGAACGTCGCATGACTCGCTAAGATGTTTTGAGTATGTGCCCCAGTATCGGTGTTTACAAATTCCTTGGAATGATTTACAGTTTGATGTTTGTAACCGTACGATTCTAAGTCGTTATAACCTTTCCAACAATCGGTGTGGATTTCTGTGCCTGGAGCAACGTGCTTTTGTATTAAAGAGAGTAGAGTATTTTTATCTCTTTTGTTTTCAGGGCAGATTTCCAACCGATAGTTTTCAGGATGTCCTCGGTGAATGAATCCCAAGATCCACGATCCTTCCAATACGCGTCCTCGTTCATACTTTCGTCGGCCAATTTTACATTCGTCGATTTCTACGATTTCTCCTTCGCCTCCAATTTTTCCTTCTTCTTCAAAAACTTCATCGAGAGTTATCATACATACTTCACGACAAAATGAAAATCGGTCGGCGATTGTTTCACGAGATATTTCTTCATTTTCAGTTATACTGCATTCTCGTATGCTTTGTTCGAATAACATATTCGCGGCAAAGCAGTAGGTAATAAGAACGCAGGTGGCTGCAGATGTATGACATCTTTCGAACCATGTATTATGAGCTACTGTAGCAGAATGATTATATGAGCCTTCTTTTTGGCATACAAATTGGCCACATATCAGCCGTGATTCGTACAAATTCATTCGTTTTCTGTGTTTGCTGCAGTATTTTTCGTTTGGAATTAAACCAATATCTCGTAACCATTGTAATGTATTTGGGCGATTTGATAAAATTGCACCTAATGTGAACAAATTATACTTCCGATCCATTATGGTAATGTTTACAAGTGTACGTGTACACTGTAATATAAAACCGCAATTTTTTACTATACAGAATTTTAAAGTAAATATTCTCTTTTAATTGTATTAGAAAGTACATACAAGAAGTAAGGGCCGGTTTTTATATATTTTATGTGACGTATTTTGATCCCGGGAAACGGAAAACGTAGCCTGTGTTGTGTTAGCGGTAGTGGTGTTGAAGTGCTCGGGTACAGTTCACGGATATATAGGCCGAGTGGGTACCGCATTCTAAAAATAGGATGTGGTACCCACTCGGCCGATAATTTACCACCAAAGGTCATGCTTCAGTTTGACAGATCTCAATAGAAAAGTTATGAATAAAAAATACTTGGAGATTCCGGATGGAGGTTTGGGGAGGGGGAGGTTTTATTACGCATATGACAATGAGAGGTAGCGATAAGGTCATTTCCCGGTACGGGATGGACTTCGCTTTACAACTTAGCATGTAGTATTTGTAAGTGAAACTCCTAATGGGGGGTCCAGGGGGGCAAAGCCCCCCGGTGGGGGTAGGGGGCGGAGCCCCCCGAAAGGGGGTCCAGGGGGCGAAGCCCCCGGCCAAGGGGGCTCCGCCCCCCCGACTTTGATATAACACTTTTCTATTGCAAAAGCAACATTCATTACGAAAACAAGACTTAATTTGGTAGAAAAAAACTGTCGTGAAACAGGCTTTGGCAGGCAGGGTGGTTGTGAGGAGAGGGGCAACGCCCTACCTTGCGTAGGGGTCTTGCTAATCTTTTCTGTATCTATTTTTAGTATATGGTAGACTCATCACTTTAGTAAGGCAAAGATTTAATAGATATACAGATTTTATATGTCACATGAATGAAACGTCCTACCTTGCGTACGGGGTTTTGCTAATCTTTTCAGTATCAATATTTCTAGTATATGGTAGACTCATCACTTTAGTAAGGCGAAGATTTAATAAATATACAGATTTTACATGTCAGATGAATGGAATTGAATGTTCATTTGTATTTTTCTCGTTAAGTACTGCTTTTACAGTAATAGAGTATAGAATATAAAAGTTGCGTTTTTAAGAGACGTACAATTTTTATTTGAAACTTTTTGTTCTAAAATGTATATTTATTTAGATAATTAAAAAATATGCAAAAAATTATTTTTTAATTTTTACCTAAAAAATGACCTTTGCGCCAATTTTCATTGACATATTCATAATTAGCATATCAAAATATAATAGTATACAAAATTTCAGAACGATCGGAGGTATGGGCTTTTCGGAACTTTATCCCAAAAGTCCAAGAGAGATAAAAGTTGCTATCACTCATAGCTTCGGAGATATGAACCTTATTTAATCACAAAATTCGAAAAACAAAATAACTCGCATAAGCAGCTTAACCTAACCCAATCCAATTGTTGTGTGGGTGGGAAAATGCGTGCGTGGATGCAGTAGGCCCCGCACCCCCTGTCCACGAATGTACTTTGTAAGTTATAAAGCGAGGTGCACCCCGTACAAGGGAGGTGCGTGTGGGGGCCGAAGGCCCGTTCCCCCGACTTGTGTGAAGCCCGTCTCCATGCATATACTTTTCATTAACCCCCTCCCCCGTAGTGAGTTAAAAGGTGTTTAAATGTGCAAATATCTCTTTTTTAGACTATTTTACATTTTCCTCCTCGGGGGTTTAACGGGTGAGATTTAACAGGGGAGAGTACCACCACTGAACTTCCCTTGTCAAACGCTACAATATAGGATATCACGACCCCCCCCCCCCTCCCAAAGTTGGGTTGCATAACCCTAACCCTGATTTTTCCAATATCATTCAATTCGTAATTCTTATGAAACCACTATTTAGTTTTTCCCAAATATCGATTGACAGTATATGCTCGGTAGTGGCACCATCATTTTCTGTGTCTTTTTCTTCGGGTTTGGATAACTTACCATTATTTGCCATCGCCAAAGCCTTGTCCCTCATCGGGAACCTCTTGATCTTATTTTTCAACAGCTATCTCAAATTTGGCTATTTTCCATCACATTGGAAGCGTGCATTATTGCGCCCACTTTCTAAAACAAAATCTACCCCGCCTCTCCTTCTGACACTAGACCAATAGCCAACTTATGCGAGTTTTCGAAGATATTTCAGAGAATTATTCATCGACAATGTTACGTCCTGTGGACTCCACGCGATTTCTTCCTTTCGTAGAATTAAAATCGTAAACAGTGGTTATCAATTGGCAAGCGGATGCAAGCCGTTGCCCATTAAAAGTAAAGAAACGTAACTAGAAACTTCCCGTTGACTCGAACCCAATAAATTAAACAAGTAATGGATTTGTTGTGATCCAAGTGGTCCCAATAATTCCACGAAGCGGGGCAACGGAAATTCAATTGAAACGCGCAATAACGGGAGGCATATAAGTCTGGATTGACCCTGGAGGCCATACTGTGTGAAATCTGCAATAATTACGACTTGCTAATTATAAACGAGTCTATAAGAAAACACATACGTATATATAATGCAACATTAAAATGATTTATTTGATCATATGCTTGACATGCAAGCTTATTGGTGTCCGCATTCAGTAACCGCTTGTAAAATGTTTTCACGGGCCCGCGGTTGAATAGCGCGCCATAAGCGGCGTTGATGTGATCGTAGATTAATTGGAGGGGATGTAGGATCCCGACCGGAACATGTGTTAGCGCCATATATATATGTCTCTGGTTAGCGCATGGCTTGCACGTTGCACGGTCCACGCTGCACGGTCGGCACGGTGTGAATATTGAAGTGTGTGTTTTTGATGGTCACAATTTATATAATGGACATTGACAATACTAAGCGGGTAAGTACTATTTTTATTATACTTGATTGTTTTTATTTTTATGTAAAATAATAATAATAGGGTAGATACTTTAGACGTACGGTTATTAAGCTTTTGTAAGTTATACATAACCTATAGCTAACAAACGTTTTCCCTGGCTCGGCTTCTGTTGGGAGGCACAGGGGCCGGGAAGTATGCAAAAAAAATAGTGAGGTTAGAATATAGTGTGTAGAATAATCCAAGATTGTAGAGAATTACAAGATCGACAGAAATACCTAGTTCATCCGTCACATAGCTCAAAGGCAGGGCTGAAGACGTGTACGCTCCCGAACCCGTGGGAGAGCCTACCTCCAGAAAACAAAAAAAAACGTTTTTCCTGCGATATCTTGTTGGCAACATATTATATGATTCATATATAATTGTTTAATTAAAAATTATGGCAGCTTTATGACTCCTGCACACAGAACGCGACAAACGTTTTACTGCATCCTGTGTGCAGCAGCCTGGTAGCTGCATTTCAATATTCACTGGCAGTATTAAAAATCTATAATTCGCACATAATATGTACTATAGATTTGCAGTACTGGCACTAAAGATTAGAACACGCACAGCCTGTGTATGCAATATATTCTTTTTTCCTTCTTGTGGCAATATAAATATGTATACGTTACTTTTTGTGTGTAAAAGTATTTTTTTAATATAAAAATTAATGCATTTTTAGGTGCCATTTTAGATAAAAAGCCAGAAACAGAACTCCCAGAAATTGATGTAGCAACTTCATTATGGTTAAAGCAAGCCCCTTGGCGTCGTCAAGACGATGGCAGTATGGGAAAAAGGACAAAGAAATAATGTTTTACTGCAGAATTCAGGAAAGAATCTTTGTTTAATTTTTTTATTTTGAGATTTATTGCTCAACTATACTCTGCTTTATTTAAAACGACAAAATATCTGACAAAATGTCTATTCTCTATGGCTCTATGCGCAACGTGTAATCAATTTAAGTTTCATTTTTTCCTTCTAATTTTATTGTTTTGGGTAAGCAAAATTATTCATTAATTTTGTTTTGACAATGCACACACTGAAGAATTTTATTTTGTATGCACCATATACATATCGTATATATATATATATATGTGTGTGTATGTGTGTGTTTGTTTGTGTGTGTAATAGAGTATGTAGTATATAATAGAATTTTATTTTTTTATTTTTTGATTTACAAGTAGCGAGAAATGTCGTGTGCAATTGCTTTTGTTGTAACTTAAAAGTTTCTACTGTTTTGAAATTATGCAGTGTTTAGTAATACGTAACTGTTTGTGCAATTATTTGTGATTTTTTGTTAAACGATACTAAACGCTTTATTCTTAGATGTAAAAACTTAAAATAGTGAAAAATATATATTATAACTTACGTATAGTAAAAGTACTTATTGTATATTTAAATGCAATGTAGTTTGTATTCAATTTTGTTCAATAATAATAAACGAAAGAAAAACAAGAATGTTTGCACTCTTTTTATTTTTTAGTACCTTTACCTTAAAAAATATAAATAAATATATATATACCATATTTCAATCAAATTTCAACCTTACTTCGACGTTGAAACGACGTTGAAACGACGTTGAAATGACGTTGAATAGTCGTTGAAACGACGTTAAAACGACGTTGAATAGTCGTTGATATTTTATACGCTTTCGACGTCGAATCGACCAGAATTTCGACATTGATTCGACATTCGGTTTTCGACATTGATTCGACGTCGAATCAACTAATCATTTCTGACTGGGATGGGTCACCATAAATTAAAACGCCATGCAAGGGCTTTTCAAATCACGCGTCTAATTAGAAGTCGCGTCGTCAGCCTGCCTCGATTTATCAAAACTTAGAGTTCACACGTGTCACCCGTTTAAGAACGCGGATTTGAACTCTGACCCACGCTTCCCAGTAAGCGATAAAGAAAAAGCAGTAAAAAGAATATTAGCTTGGACCACCAAAAAGTGTCCAACAGGAGCTGTGTTGAACTGACAATCCAAGTCAGCGCGCAGTTTTCTAATGTTGGAACTAATAATAAGATAGGTATATAAGTTTGTTATTGCGATGAATATTACCACATGCCTCAGTGGTCGAATTGGGACGACGCCTGCACGGAGAGCGGGAGGTTCCAGGTTCAAACCCTGGCTGGGGTAATATTTTTCGCAATAAATTCTAAATTTTAATTAACATCTTTTAGCTAGCCAATCGTTGTCAAAATTAATAAATATTTTCTCGTTAATCAATTATTGGCGGAATATACCATTATTTTCTGTTTATTACACATCATCGACCTAAAAAATGATGTTAACATTAGTTTAATCGAATCGATTTAACTAAGAGGAAGGGAGGGGATATACTCCAACAGGAGCTGTGTTGAACTGACAATCCAAGTCAGCGCGCAGTTTTCTAATGTTGGAACTAATAATAAGATAGGTATATAAGTTTGTTATTGCGATGAATATTACCACATGCCTCAGTGGTCGAATTGGGACGACGCGACGCCTGCACGGAGAGCGGGAGGTTCCTGGTTCAAACCCTGGCTGGGGTAATATTTTTTGCAATAAATTCTAAATTTTAATTAACATCTTTTAGCTAGCCAATCGTTGTCGAAATTAATAAATATTTTCTCGTTAATCAATTATTGGCGGAATATACCATTATTTTCTGTTTATTACACATCATCGACCTAAAAAATGATGTTAACATTAGTTTAATCGAATCGATTTAACTAAGGGGAAGGGAGGGGATATACTCCAACAGGAGCTGTGTTGAACTGACAATCCAAGTCAGCGCGCAGTTTTCTAATGTTGGAACTAATAATAAGATAGGTATGTAAGTTTGTTATTGCGATGAATATTACCACATGCCTCAGTGGTCGAATTGGGACGACGCGACGCCTGCACGGAGAGCGGGAGGTTCCAGGTTCAAACCCTGGCTGGGGTAATATTTTTCGCAATAAATTCTAAATTTTAATTAACATCTTTTAGCTAGCCAATCGTTGTCGAAATTAATAAATATTTTCTCAGCAAGGAAAAGTCGGCAGCAGGTATGGATCGGATCAGCTATACGATGATCAGGAGACTTAACAATGGATATAGAGACAAATTGTTGAGAATTTTCAATCGTTTGCTCAAAGAGGGGTGTGTACCTGGCGCCTGGAAGAGGGCTCTTGTAATTTTTATCCCTAAGACGGGCTCTGCTGGGGCAAGGCCTATCTCTCTTATGTCATGTCTCCTTAAAATTTTCAAAAAATGTATTTATAATAGATTAAGATGGTTTCTTGAATCATCTTTCGTAATTCCGGATACACAGTTCGGCTTTTGTAGTTTTAGATCTTGTAGCGATAATTTAACTATATTAACCAATAGTATTCGAGCTGGCTTCATGGAAAACAAGTTTACAGTTGGCGTTTTTCTGGACATTGCTGGGGTATTTGATAACGTAGATCCGTATTTGCTATTTAAGGAATTAAGAAGTATTGGGATCCCTGCGCATATTGCTTGGATGATTTATAATTTGACTTGTTGTAGGGAAATATTTGTTGTGGATGACGGATCCCTCAGGGGCCCCTTTGAGTCGAATAAGGGCACGCCTCAGGGTTCGATTCTCAGCCCGTCACTGTTCAACATTTATGTGAAGAACTTAAATAAGGTACTACCGAGGGGTGTTAAATTGCTGCAGTATGCGGATGATGTGGTGTTGTTCTTTACTCATCCGTCTCTGGAAGAGGCCTTTCGGGTAATGGAGGAGGCCCTTCAGAGTGTCTCCGATTTTCTCAGGCAAAAGGGACTGGAATTGGCCCCAGCCAAATCACAGAGTGTTATATTTACAAGAAAAAGGAAATTCAGGCTACCTAAGCCTAATTTGGTGGTAAATGGATGCCCGATTCCCTTGGTGGAAAGGGTCAGATTCCTAGGAATTGTGCTAGACTCCCAACTAAGGGGAAATGCACATTTTAGATTTATTGTTGACAAAGGTCGAAAGCTGTCTAACGTGTTAGCGGCACTTACGGGGGTGTACTGGGGCTCACACCCCCAGTCACTGTTCACAATCTATCGAGTGATTTTTCGTGGATCAATAGAGTACGGTTGTCAAACCTTCAATTTCAGGAGAAATGGTACTATCTTCAAGGTTATACAAAGGTTGCAATATAAATGTATCAGGAAGTCTCTTGGCTACAGGATGTCTACTCCAATTAACGTAATGTTAAGTGAGGCCAGGGAACCTCCCCTGAAGTTAAGATTTGAGTCACTAACTAGGAGAATTACATTATTAAAAATCTTTCAATAAAACGTAATCCTGTTATAGATAATTTTATTGATATTAGTAATAGACAATCTACAGAAAGAAGGATGACGACTGCTTATGAACAAATCCCGATGTTGAGACCGTTTATTTCATTGGAGGGATTAAGAAATTCAATGCATCGATCTGTTGGTCTGCCTGCATTTAATTACTCGTACGCCTCGCTACATTTCAGGCCTGGCGTGGAATATTTGAGTGTGAATGATTTGGATTCTGTCCCGCCGTCGCAGGTGGTGGGAATTTTTATGGACCAATTTTCTTTGCTTTTGACGGAGGCCACGGCCTTTTACACGGACGGGTCTAAGTCCCCTTTGGTGGACTCGGTGGGGGTGGGAGTATTTTCTCCTGACTTGAGTTTATCGATCAGACATAAGCTCCCGGTAGAGGCCTCGGTTTTTACAGCGGAGACGTGGGCCATTCTTCAGGCCTTAATTGTGATAATTCAGCTGCGTCTGCCTAAGGCAGTAATTTGTTCCGATTCAAAAAGTGTTTTCGACGCGATAGCCTCGCATAAAATCATGCATGGTAACTACCTTATTCCAATGTTAAGGGAGAAGATTTGTAAGGTGAACGAGGTGGGTTTGGAATTGAAGCTGGTTTGGATCCCCGGTCATAAGGGAATTCCAGGGAATGAAAGAGCTGATCGCTTGGCTAAGGAGGCGGCAGTAACAGGATTTAGACCGAATTTTAAAGTCCCATATACGGATTTTAGAATTGCAACCAAATGCAAAAGAAATTTCGTAATTTTTTGAATAAGGTAGCGACGGAAAAAGGTAGCTTTTATCACAAAAATTATTATGATGATTCACCAAAACCTTGGTATTTGCATTCGTCATTCAAGAGGAAGGAAATTGTATTGATTAATCGACTTCGCAGTAACAATTATAATTTGAATTATTCATTGTATAGGAAAAATATTGTATTATCGGCCGGATGCGATTGCGGCGACCCGAGACAAGATATATTAATCACATAATTTTTTATTGTCCTTTAACAAGAGGAAAAGCGCGTAATATTATCAAGTTTTTTAGATCTAATTTTCCACATAATCCTATTGACATATTCCCGTTACTGAAAAATCCCTCTGCAAAATTATGCAGACTCCTTTTATCATTTCTGCGTTCCTGCAATATCGACCTGTAATAAACGGGTTAATGTGTGAGTTCGCCGCGGGGAGATTCCCCGAGCAAAGAGTTGTGATTCGCGAAGTCAGCGTTGCCAAATTGGCGGCGCCGCGTGGGGTCTCTGGCGGAGTGATCCGCGGGACCTGCTGAGTATTATACTGGCTGCATTGGACCAGGAGGGACCAGGAGCCATCATAAACGAAAGAAGAAGAAGAAGCCGACGGATACGCTCAGTAGAGTGCGTCTGAAGCCGGCCGGTGAACCACACGTGTTTCTCTCTCAGCAAATTCGAGTCATCGAACCGAGTGAGCCTCGCGACAAGATCTCCGCTCGTTCCGCGACAAGATCTCCGCTCGCGCCGACAGGATCTCAGCTCGTGCCGCGACAAGATTCCGCTCGCGTCGACACGAAATCCGCGCTCGTACCGCGACAAGATCTTCCGCTCGCGTCGCGACAAGATGTCCGCCATAGGCTCACCATCCCGCGCATCATAAGGACGCCGATCGTTGCACGACATCGTGGTTCACCGCGTCGATTCAGCTTATCCGTCGTCCCGCATCGGACAGTACGTTTTGAGACGCATCCTAAGTGCTCTCCGTGCGAAAGTTAAGTGCCGTGTTCGGCAGTATTCAATCTCGCGAGTTGCGAATGATTTGCGCCGCGCTCGGCCGTCATCCCTCGCAAGAGACAAGTGCAACTTCGCAGGTTGCGAGTGATCTGCGCTGCGCTCAACCGTCACCCCTTGCAAAAGTTCAATGTTCAAATGCAACCTCGCGGGTTGCGAGTGATCTGCGCTGTTTAGCCGTCACCCCTCGCGAGAGTTCAAGATTCAAATGCAACCTCGCGGGTTGCGAGTGATCTGCGCCGCCTCCGGCCGTCACCCCTCGCGAGAGTTCAAAGTTCAAGTGCAATCTCACACGTGGTGAGTGATCTGCATCGCATCGCCGTCATATCTCGTGATATCAAATACTACGTTGTGTAAGGTGCCGCGTTCGGCCGTTCTACCGCGTGAAGGACATTCCGCGATTTTTCTGTAAGCGCCTCGTGCGCCGTGCGCCGTTATCGGCCTTATTTGTGTCAGGTGTCGCGTTCGGTCGCTCGACCGCGTGAAGAACATTCCGCGATATTTCTGTAAGCGCCTCGTGCGCCGTGCGCCGTTATCGGCCATTTTGTACAAAGTCGATGTGTCATTGCTCGGCACGATCATTCGAATAACAAGTTCCATCAGTCTGGTGTTCACGTGAAACCATGTTTGTGACACCTTGGCAAATAAAGACGTTCTCACAGTACAAATAACAAGGATTCAAACTGACTGAAATTGCCTGTCCTGCGATTCTACGATCCTACCGCGCACCTAAACGGAGCGCGAACCTCCCTACACCGCACCGCATTGAAACGAATTTGGCTTCTGACTTCAGATGAGTTTCTGGTCCTTCTAGTTGAAACAGGGTTCACAAATAACATATATATATATATATATTCTTTGCATATATATATATGTTAAAAATTTTCATTTCTCCTTCTTAACTTCCCAAACTGATTAGACAATTATAATTTCTCACCCCTTACATAATAATTTTTAGTGACTTGCCGGAGTCGCAAGAGTTTAGCCCTGAAAATAAAGAAAAGATACGTACGTAGCAGGCGAGCCCGCGTCGTTGAGCGACAGTTCCTCCAGGCGCATCGAGAACATTTTAACCGCCACCATTTTCCACAATTTTCCCTTCCCCCGCGTTCTCTCGCGTACAAAATCTTTCCCGACACCCCCGATTCCTCCCCCTGTTCCGGACCGTCCTATTCCCCGGTTCCTTCCGAGGAACTTGACCGGTTCCCCTATCCGGAGCTCCCACACTCCCCCATCCCTTTTTACCTACGCGACGAGTACCACGAGAGAACACCCTCACCCGCGGTCTCCACCTCGAGCGTGGAGATCATCCCGGAAATTATTACCATAGATTAACCACGTTAATACAATAAAATATAATAATTAATTATTAATGGAAAAATCAATTTATTAACGTAAGAATACAAGTGTAAGAACGTTTCAAACACACACACACACACTCATGGCATACACCCTTTTCTTCTTCTTTGTGTTTTTTGAATTATAAATGTACTAACCGGGCAGGAGATCATATTAAATGTCGATGCATCCCCTCAGTAATCCTGTCCGATGACCTCCGAACCAATGTAACACCCGCGTATTCTCCACACACATATACACACACCACACTAAATCCGTACCATTTGCGTTTGTTTTTATGTTTTTTTATATGCACATGAATGTAACTGACTCATTGATTTTCATCATTTATAATAAATAATTGTAGTGTTTTAATTTCTCAAATCAATGTCTAATTATTTAAATTAACACCTCGTCAACAACGTTCCCCGCTCGCAAAATCGTACACGGTCCGATCCCAGGTAATAGGGATTGCATAATCCTTGACCTGAAACAGGACCAACGATCGCACGGCTCGCAGTAGGCGTAATAGTGTCCTTTCGGACGTTGACCCTCGACTGGAGCCTTCCGAAAAGTGCGTTCGACTCGAAGCACGCGTTTACTCGCGCGACCCGAGATAACCTTTAAGTATTCGGTTACGTCCTTCCTTACCCCGTCCCCTCTGGGTAGCCTTTCCTTCGCTTCCCAGTTTTCCTTTTCACTGAGACTCCCGGGGTTTGGAAGTAACAACAAATTACGGACTTTATTAGTTCTAATCATATTCTTGACGATCGCCAGTCAGGTTACCGCAGTTTTTTTACACAAACTACTCTTTTACGCATATCTCATAATGTCAGGCGCAATGTTGATGCAGGCAAAGTTACTATTTTTTTCATTTTTTATTTCAGTAAGGCGTTTGATACTGTCTCACACCTTTCTTTATTAATGGGTACTCGGATCTGGCCTTTAAATTGATATTCTCATATCTTACTGGTCGCTCACAAGCAGTAATTGACTCAAATGGTAAATGCTCGAATTGGTTGTCTATCAGCTCTGGTGTTTCGCAGGAATTTGTTATGGGTCCGCCCCTTTTTTTCTTATTCATTAACGATATTGGCGCTTTCCTTCGGTTTACTCAAAGCATTATATTTGCCGACGACACACAAAATTTCAGGTGTCCCTTGAGCAGATTGAACAGCAGTCTACAGCTTGTGGCATATGATGTTAGTGTAATCTCTAAATTTGCTACCTGAAATGGATTGTCTCTCAACGTCGATAAATCCAAAGTTTTTATATTTGGCAGCAAACTTTATGTAGAGCAGATTAATCTTACTGAATTACCCCTTGTTCTGTAAATGGTACTCTATTCCGCTTGCCACTGAGGCACGGAACTTTGGGGGTTATTATGAGCTCTGATCTATCGTGGAATAACCACGTCTCCCACATCTCTAAAAGAGTGCATTTCACTTTACATAAGCTGAAATTTCATAAAAACTCATTATCGCTCCAACTTTGAGTTAAACTTGTGTCCACATTAATTTGGCCTTTGTTGGACTATTGTTCTCTTGTTTACAATGATGTGATCGATAATCTTAACACCAAACTTCAGAGACTCATTAACTGTGCAATTCGATTTATTTTTGATTTAAGGCGGGATGAACATATTATAACGCTCTACCGTCATTGACTAAAGTGGTTGTCTGTGAGGAGTAAACATTTATGTTTCCTTGGAATCGAAATTTATAAAATATTACGTGGTATGTCTCTAACAATAAGTTATCTCTCTGAACTCTTTACGAGATCCGATCTTTCGATTAAACGATCGTCACGGTTGGCCATGCCACACACATTTCAAATTCCCATTCATAGAAAGAAGTCTTATCATAAGTCTTTTCACCTTGCAGAAATTTATTTATGAATTTTACTACCTATCAATGTAGTGTCCTCGTCATCTGTTATAGAGTTTAAAGGTGAACTCTATAATCATCTCTTCTCACTTGAATTAAATTCAGTTTATAACTGTGCTCCTGGCCATTCTATATCTGGTTGTTGACTGTTTTTTATTTCAAATCTATCTGAGCAGTATTAAGTCGAGTTACAAGTGTCATCATTCTAGTCATAACATCTTGACAGATGTGTTGTGATCCATATGAATTTTCTTGTGAATAAATTATAGCACAGTAGTTTCCTCTTGCTTTCTGTGCTGTTTTGTTTATGGGGGATACACAGAACAGTTGCCAATTTCCATGTGTGTGTACCAACAGCTTAACATCTTTTCCGAAAAACGGAGCCCAGTTTCTCCGCATGAGAATCCCCTCTTTATTTCTTATACGGGCGGGGGAGGTGCAGTTTTGAAATAAAATTTTTGTGACCAAGTGGATTTGGACCCGGTTTCCCGTGGTTACGAGTCTGGCGCTCTACCACTGCCACCCAACAAGTATATACTCGTATTTGTCTTTACAAGTCTAATTATTAATTAAGTTATAGGTACCTATAAGTTTAGTTATAAGCGCTTATTGTAATTATTTCTATTTTCGCAAATTGAATATCAGTATTTTTGTATTTAGTGCGGTATATATTGCAATAATCTTTTGATATTTTTTATAAGTTGCTTGCGGTGCATCCTTTTGCTGGGGGTGTGTCATACGCATTAATTATTTTCACATAGGTTCTATTTCTTGTAAATATCTGCACGTTTTTAATATTCTTTATAGTATGCTCATGACGCATCTTTTTGCTGAGAGGTGTATTAAGTTTTAGCGATATGTGCATTATTTAACAGCCGATATTATCTTTTATTTTACTGATATGATCATCCTGCATCTTAAATCATCTCTACTCTATATTTCTTATATTTTACTATTATTATTATTATTTATTTTAATCCTTGCATTGCGGCTTAGGATAACTTCCGTTACATAAATATTACATAAATTGCAACCATATAACACAATTTTACAAATATATAACTTCCTTTTTTACACATATGTCCTTTCTCTCTTTAACTTATACGAGGGTCGTTTGAAAAGTCCGCGCAAAAATACTTAATTTTTCGGGATAAACCTTTTTTATTTTTCAACATAGTCTCCTTTTAGGCTTATACACTTCGTCCAACGCTGCTTTAGTTTGTTGATCCCTTCCGAATAATAGGATTTGTCCAAGTCTGTAAAATAGCCATTCGTTTCTGCAATCACCTCCTCGTTTGAATAAAATCTTTTTCCCGCCAGCCATTTCTTCATATTGGGGAACAAATAATAGTCCGAGGGAGCCAAGTCTGGAGAATAGGGGGGATGTGAAACGAGTTGGAACCCTATTTCTATTAATTTTGCGGCACTTCACACGATTTTATTTTTGGTCAATCGTGAGCAATCGCGGCACCATCTTGCGGATAGCTTTTTCATACCCAAATGTTGGTGCAAAATATTATGTACCCGTTCATTCGAGATGCCCACAGCACTTGCAATCTCACGCACTTTCAATCTTCTGTCATCCATCACCATATCATGGATTTTATCAATGATTTCTGGAGTAGTGACCTCAACAGGGCATCCAGAACGTTCAGCGTCACTTGTGCCCATATGGCCACTCCGATTTTGAAACCACTTATAAACTGTTCTAATCGAAGGTGCAAAGTTACCATAATGTTTATCAAGCTTCTCTTTAGTCTCCTGAGGCGTTTTGCCTTTCATAAAGTAATGTTTAATCAACACACAAAATTCTTTTTCGTCCATTTTTTGAAAATCACTCGCCTTCTTTGATTTAAACGAATGCCAAACACAAAGAAATAGACCGATCTGGCTGAAACTTGGTGTGTGTTCTTCCAAGAGATGCTACTAACTGAAAATAACCTCGATACGCACCAGTAGTGCCATCTCACTGATTTTGCACGGACTTTTCAAACGACCCTCGTATACCATATATTACTTGGATCATCCTAACTAACTCTCATAACCATTCTCCAATTTCCCGTCCTACTCCTCTCCCTCTATCCTATCCCTATTCTCTGCCTCTTTTCTAACCTTTCCTATCCATTTAATTACTTTTAATCCTTTTCCTTCTTCTCCTAAAAATTCTTCTATCTGTATCTCGCTTTTTGTCGCTTTGCATTCATTTAGTATATGTTCTATGTTCTCCTCTTCTCATTGGCATATTCTACATCTCCTATCCTCTTCCTCTTTCCAATGTTGACTGCCTTTCACCTCACTCCCGCATCTGTATCTGGCTATCAACATTCTATCCTTCCTTTTCTTCTTTTCTAGTAAATACTTTGGTAACCTCTCTGTTAAAATCTCTTTATAGTTACTATTGTGTCTTGACTCGATTATCTTCATCTGTCTCTCCTCCTTCTCCCTTTCCTCTATTCTCTTTACGAAATTCTCTGCCGCCTCCTGGTCCTCAGCCTCCATTTTTCTCCTCAGCTGCTCCTTCTCCATTCCTGCCCTCTGTAGCAGTTCTCTTCCCTTCTTCTCCCAATTACTTTTTTCTTCCCTTGACCTGCTCCTATCTAGATCCTTTATGCATGCTTGAACTATTTTCTTTTCTGACTGTCTCGCCTTCTCATACCTCACTGCCTTCCTTATTGCCCTCACTTTTATTTCCCCTATTTTGGCTTCCTCTGATATTGTATAATTTGGAGTTCTTCTATCCAATCCTAAAATCCATTTACCATACTTTTTTTATCGCATCTAATCTACTCTCGTATATCCACCCCCACATCTCAGCTCCATATAATACCACGCTCTCTACCAGTGACTCGAACCTAACCTGACTCGAACATCTTCATCCTTCTTCTAAAATCTTCTTTAAATATTCTCTCTCCTATGCTCCATGTCATCTTCATCGCTTTTGTAGCTTTTTTCAGCCTATCTTCTATATGATTCTCCGCTCCTCCATTTTTCTGTAGTATATATTCCAAATACTTTATTTCTTTGACCTCCTCTATGTATTCTTCTCCCCATTTCTACTCCCTTTTTGTCTTTCTTCCCCTAGCTTTTTCGAACACCATTATTTTCAATTTCTCTGGACTCAAACTCAAACCCTTTCTTTCTAAATACCTCTTGAACCTCCTTATCATTTCCTTCAATTCTGCCTCTCTCGTCGCCATTAAAACCATGTCATCCGCATATGATATTGTCCAGAATTTTTTATTCCCTATCACCAGTCCTCCTGCTTGTCCATTTTCCATTCCCTCCTCTAAATCCATAATATACAGGGTGTACCAAAAAGCTCGGTCACCGTTTCACTGACAAATTCTGTGGGACATTCTAAGAAGAAAATTCTTATGCAAAAATGTTGAGGCTATAATAGTTTTTGGTTATAAGCATTTAGAGTTAGCGAATCAGACCGCCTAAAGTTGGCGCGCTTAGGTGTGGTACAACGCATAGCAAGTAAAGGTGCTCTTGTACATTGACTCAGTTTTTAGATATTGACATAATTCTGCAAACGACAAGGAAATTACTTTGAAGCTTTGTCTTATTTATCTGTGATTGTTCAATTTTCTGTACATAAAGATTAATGGAAGCATTATGGAATATCAATAAATACGTATGCACATCGAACTGTCAAGTTTGTCAAATGAAGTGTGTCACAAGCTAGCGTGTGACATTTCTCGAACGGTAAGCATATTAAAATTATGTTATCAATCGTCACGCGCTAGCTTGTGACACACTTAATTTGACAAACTTGACAGTTCGCTGTGCATACGTATTTATTGATATTCCATAATGCTTGCATTAATCTTTATGTACAGCAAATTGAACAATCACAAATAAATGAAACAAAGCTTCAAAGTAATTTCCTTGTCGTTTACAGAATTTTGTCAATATCTAAAAACTGAGTCAATGTACAAGACCACTTTTACTTGCTATGAGATGTACCACACCTGAGCACGCTAACTTTAGGCGGTCTGATTCGCTAACTCTAAATGCTTATAATTCAAAAACTATTATAGCCTCATCATTTTTGCATAAGAATTTTCTTCTCAGAATGTCCCACAGAATTTGTCAGTAAAACGGTGACCGAGCTTATTGGAACACCCTGTATACATTGAATAGGTTCGGACTCAACGGGCATCCTTGTCTTAGTCCTTTTTCTGTCCAAAATTCCTCTGCCTTCTTATCCCTTATCTTCACTACAATTTTCGTTTCTTTGTATGTTTCCATTATTCTTCGTCTCAAGTTATCTTCAATTCCTATCTTTTTCATTGTTTCATTCAATTTTTTTCTCTCAACTTTATCGAAAGCTACCTTAAGATCAACAAAGAATGCAAAAACGTTTCCACTCTTCTTACTCAGTTCCTTATTCGCTACATAGTTTACCGTATATATTGCATCCATCGTTCCTCTATTCCTTCTAAACCCGAATTGCACTTTCCTTAACTTACTCTCCACCACCTTCTCCAACCTCGCATTTAAAATACTTGCATAAATTTTGTACGCCGTATTCATTAACGTAACTCCCCGCCCCGGTAGTTTTTCGGGTCTTTTCTCTCTCCTCTTTTATATATTGGACTAATCATACCTTAATTCCAATCTCCCGGTATGCCCTTTCCTTTCCATATTCTATTAATTAACTTCAGGAATTCTTTTACCTACATCCTTCTGCATAAATCTCCACGCCTCGTTCTCAATCCCGTCCTCTCTTGTTGCCTTTCCCATCTTCAGCTTCTTTATTACTTTAATCACCTTTTCTCTCGATATTTCTTCGACTCCCTCCGTTACCTCCACCTTCGTGCCATCCTCTTCGCCCTCGTCTTCTATGTCTAGCACCACCCTTTCCTTTGTCCCACCTAAAATTTCCATGAAATGGTCTCTCCACTCGTCCATTTGTATCTCCTCGCTTATCCCCTCATTTTTCTTTTTTCTGTATTTATTTATATACTTCCAAGCTTCCGCTTTTTTTTAAATGTTCTTTATCTTTTTTTTCCCTCGTTTTAATGCCTCCTCTTCAGCACTTTACACCATTCCTTGTGCTCCTTCCTTTTCTCACATACTCTTCTTTTTCGATTCATCCGTTTTTCCAGGCCCTCATCAATCTCTTCAATCTTCTTTTCCTTTCCTTCCATTCTTCGTTGTACCATTCTCTTCTTCCTAATCTCCATGGAATTATCCTTTTCTTGTGCTTCGTAATAGCTCTTCCTACTTCTTCTTTCATCTCCTTCCAGATATCTTCTGTATCTATTTGTGTATTCGACCATCTTTCACATTTCTCATGATATTCTTTTCTCCCTTCTTCTGCTTCTCTTTAGTTCCACTTCTTTCTTCCTTCTCCCTGTCTCCATCATCTGTGGTCCTGTCAGCTCCACCTCCAGCGGAACATGATCCGATTCCGTTCTTATTCCTTCTTCAACCATTTTTACCTCTTCTCCTGCTCTGTCATTCCCTAAGACATACTCTATAACCGATGATCCTATCTCTCCTATATAGGGTGATTCAAAATAAGTATATTGTCCCGAAAATGTCACATTCTTGACGCGATTCTGAGACGATTTTTCTTCTACTAAAAATTTTCCCAAAGCTTAATTTTCGAGTTATTACCTTCAGCTCTCCGCACGCTGGTAGCGAGCAGCGTGACACCTGCGGGAGTACATCGGAGTGCACACCGAGTGCAACACAATTATAACATAACCAAAAATTGGTCGACTGCTTGCTGAGTAAATCGCAAGTATTGCAACTTGTCGCGTCGCGTAAAAGAGTTACGGGGTGGTCTCGCTCCGCGCGTACTTGGCACGAGACACTACCGTTATCGTGTCTCTTAATACGTGTCGTGATAACGCGTTTATTGTGTGTTGTGCTGCTGCGTGTGTTACGGTTCTTTCCGAGGTTCTTTCTCCGAGTCAATGAACGCGAGTGAGTAAGTGACAAATTGAGTGAATGAGAGAGAAAAAGATGGAAAATGTGTCCGCATGTTTGTATTCTTGTGTGCAACAAAATTAGCTGATCGCAGCAGGTGACTCACCTGACCTCACCTAAGCGCCCGCGACGGTGAGTTGCCTTTGCCTTGTTTACCTCCTGTACCCGTAATAAGTAATTATTTCCTTTAATAACTCGTAGATCCTGGGTATAAATACTGCCTATAAATTTTACTGGATCTATTAAAAAAAGTGAGCAAGTAGAAACTTGCACATTGCTTTCGCATAGTTTTTAAGTGTGCAAGTACAAACTTGTACATTGCTTTCTCATAGTTTTTAAGTGTGCAAAAAGTACAAACTTGTAGATTGCTTAATCAACATTTTATTTTGTTTATAAAGCTTCCTCTATGAGGAAGCTTTATAAACAAAATGTTTTTTCTTTAATGTATAATTATTATAATTTTCTTTAATGTATAATTATTAGTGAATATTTATTCATTTGTTTTTCTCATAGAGGAAGCTTTATAAACAAAATAAAATGTTGATTAAGCAATATACAAGTTTGTACTTGAACACTTAAAAACTATAAGAAAGCAATGTACAAGTTTGTACTTGCACACTTAAAAACTATGCGAAAGCAATGTGCAAGTTTCTACTTGCTCACTTAAAAACTATAAGGAAGCAATGTGCAAGTTTCTACTTGCACACTTAAAAGCTATGAGGAAGCAATATGCAAGTTTCTACTTGCACACTTAAAAGCTATGTCCATACCATCCTCCATCCATACCGTCCATACCATCATCCAAAACTAAAGAATTTAAAGAATATTATTTTTTATTTAAAAAAAAATTAAATTATATTTATATTAAATGTACAACTTTGCTTCCGCCGTTTTTCGATAGATGGCTACAGCGGTAAGTGCTAGTCGAAATAGGTAGATCTAAAATGTCACACAGTAAGCTTGGACATCTGTCAACATAACGACAGCACCACATTAGTGAATTTGTGTTTGCATTATAAATTTATTCTCGATCGAAGATGTCAGTTTTCGAGCCAAATTCTCGTCATTTGCGGGAAGTTTTGATTTTCTGCTTCCATTTGAATAAAACTGCGGCTGAGGCTCATCGAATGCTCTCAAGTACTTACGGTGAAGCTGCTCTTAGTGAAAGAACTTGTCGTGAGTAGTTTCAACGCTTCAAGAGCGGTGATTTTGACGTCGAGGACCGGCATGGCGGTGGAAGAGAGAAAATTTTCGAAGATTCCGAATTGGAGGCATTACTTGATGAAGACTCGTGCCAAACGCAAGAAGAATTGGCAGAATCATTAGGAGTGACTCAACAAGCCATTTCGAAACGCCTCAAAGCAATGGGAATGATTCAGAAGCAAGGAAATTGGGTTCCGTACGAGTTGAAGCCGAGAGATGTTGAACGGCGTTTCTTTGTTTGCTTCAAAGACAGAATCGGAAGGGGTTTCTACATCGCATTGTGACCGGCGACAAAAAATGGGTCCACTACGATAAGCCCGGGCATGCCTCCACGTCGACGGCCAGACCGAATATTCACGGCGCCAAAATTATGCTCTGTATTTGGTGTGACCAGCTCGGTGTGGTATATTATGAGCTGTTGAAACCGAGTGAAACCATCACAGGGGATCGGTATCGAACGCAATTGATGTGTTTGAGCCGAGCATTGAAGGAGAAACGGCCACAGTACCAAGAGAGACACGACAAAGTTATCCTCCAGCATGACAATGCTCGGCCGCATGTCGCAAGACCGGTGAAGACATACTTGGAAACGCTGAAATGGGAGGTCTTACCCCACCCGCCGTACTCTCCAGACGTTGCTCCTTCCGACTACTATTTGTTTCGATCGATGGCACACAGCCTGGCTAATCAGCATTTCCGCTCTTATGAAGAAGTATAAAAATGGATCGATTCGTGGATCGCCTCAAAAGACGCATTGTTTTTCGAGATGGTATCCGAAAATTGCCAGAAAGATGGGGAAAAGTAGTGGCTAGCGACGGACAGTACTTTGATTCATAAATACGTAATCACTTTTTAACAATAAAACCTGAAATTTTGGGAAAAACGGCGGAAGCAAAGTTGTACACCTAATATAATAATCTTTTTTTTAATTTACTTTTTCTAAATTCTTCAATTTCTTTTTTTTTATTATCCATTTTCTTAAATTTGAATAAAAATATCCGGAATCTTTGTGTATTACAGTTTTTTCTTATAAATTAATATCTTCTTAAAGTATTAATATCTTCTTAAAATGACATTTATTATGTGAACCTAGCTTCGTATATAATTATCGTATATGTAGGATTATAAAAAGATATATAATTGTATGGGTGTACAGTAGAGTGCAGTATAACGCTCGCTGGTAGTTCGGACTCGACTGACTCGATCACGCGCGTTCACGCCGCAACACGAAGAGCCAAAAGCAAAATCGCATCGAGCAGACGACGAGCGTCGACCGCCTCGCCGTCTGGTCCCCGCTCGCCGTGACGCACGCCCTTCGAAAGCGCGAAGCTACGCCTATTTTGAAAAAACGCGGATACTACATATATAATCATTTTTTATAAAAAAAAAAGTAAAATGAATTAGAAAATTTTACAGTTTAGTAGCAACCTTAATTTCGAATTATATATTTTGCAGTTTTAAAATACGATGGTTGTAGAGCAACGTCCACATCTAATTCCTTCCCAGCATATTGTAATTGGTCTTCAGTAATATCAGCCGGAGGTGGATTCAATTGTAATTGGTCTTCGGCAATATCAGCCAGGGGTGGATTCAATCGTACTTGCTTCCATTGTAATGGGCAGAATACTAATTGATGCTTGAATTGATGATTTATTGATATACAGGGTGTTACTAAAAGAGCGGACACTAACTACATAGCGGTATTCCTTGTCAAAAACTGAGTCGAAAAGTCCTGAACCACTTTTTTCTATAATGCTTAACAAAGCCGTAATCATTGAGTAAAGTTAGTCCAACCAGCGTCGTTCTTTAGCCGGGCGAACGTCGGTGAGCCGCGCGCCTGATAGTGTGCGTGAGCGCTCCGCCGCGCATCGCGCGGCGGCACGGCGGCACGGCCGCGGCCGGCCGCCGCGGCCGCGCTATGCCTTCGCGCGCGTCGCAGGCAATATTCTTACGCATTGTAATAATAGAAATAAATTTTTCTTGCACTAAAAATCACTTTTTACTCTTCGTCAGAAGTATCCCCTTGCAGAAAATTTTGATAACGGATAAAACTTTCGCCAAGACATAACTATTATTAACATATGAAAATTAAAACAAATACAAAAAATTATACTGTGTATTTTACAATACAAAATTTTACAATACAAAAATTATTTTTTAAACAATCCGTTTCGTTAAATATCTTTGCGTTAACTTAATTTAAATTATAACACAATGCACTTATTGAATCTTTCTACGAGGTTTGCCCAGTTACAGAAGTAATAAATTTTTTAAGGGGAATTTACTGTGACAATTAGATATTTAAATAATCTTGTACTTAAAAGGAAATACGTTAAAAATATTATTAAAAGCTAAAGTATTCAAAAATAAAAGAATTTCTTCTCTTATGAAAAGAAGATTTATCCTAAGTCATGAATAACGCTGTCCAGATGTACAATCTTTTTGAAACCTAAGGCAAATAAGAGCAAACCGCCGAGCGAACAATATTAATTTTTATATTAATAATAAATAATAACACGTTTAATAACTTCAAACAAAATAAAATACAAACGTTTCTGTCTTAGTTTAGACGCATAAATAAAAGTGAAATGTTATCGTATTCATAAGACATTGGACAGCGGTAAAGTTATTGGAAAAGGTTGAACATAAGGTAAATTACGTGATAACTGCTGCGTTTTAAATAAAGTGAAATTGAAAAGTTAGCTGCAATTCGTATAAGTTTTTTCATAAAGATGTAAAATTCACTTATCAGACAGTGAAATATCAATCTCGTGATAATCTACCATGTCTGGTTTCAGTGATGAAACAATGCTTATGAGTTAAGATCAGTGCGCGGATTGAAGGCTTAGGCTGAAGCGCAAGGTGAAATGAGTACATACAAATGTCATAAAGTATCATATAATAAAATAACACTAGTAAATAAAAAAATATAAAGTAAATAAATAAACTAGTAAATTAAAAATCTTTCTAATGATTATTCGCCTATTGTCGAGAAACTTCCACACAATTGACATCTGTAGTCTGTTTTATTTATTAACTTATTTTTATTTATTTACGAGTGTTACTTTGTTATATGATGCTTCATGATATTTCTCTGTACTCATTTCACCTTACGCTTAAGTCTAGGCCTTCAGTCCGTACGCTGATATTAACTCATAAGCATTGTTTCGTTACTGAGACTAGACGGTAGATCATCATGACACTGATATTACATTGTCTGGTAAGTAAAATTAACATTAAAAATAAGTGAAATTAATATTTAAAAAACTTATACGAATTGCAGGTAATATTTTATTTTATTTAAAAGGCCGCATTTACTTTATGTTTAATCTTTTATAACAACTTTACCGCTGACCTACGTATTACGAATATAATAACATTTCATATTTATTTATGCGTTGTTAAGGTAGTCCTTTCATGAGAATAAGTATTAGATAGGTACTTAAATTTGATATATGTTAAATATACAGTAATAAGGGGCATGTGTACGAAAAATCAGGTGAGGTTGACGACACTTTACAAGAAATAAATCATTCTAAATGTGCGTTTGCGGAGCGTGCTATCCTTGTTTACATCTAATGAACGAGAAAGATAGAATGATGCAAATCGGCTTTCAACGAATAATACATGTACTTACCGATTAGATGAATACATTATTAATGTCTTAAAATATTCCTTGAAGTTTCCGGATTTCGTACGTACCTTGAAAATAAAGGCTTAGCGAATGTTTTGCTGTGATATATGAGGTTAAACGGAGACGGGGACACGGAGACGGAGACGTGATAACAAATTTGTAGGTTACTCGAGTCCAAATCGAGTCCAACCGCACTACTATTGTGATATTTTTTTAATTAGTAAATAATTAAATACGATTAAATCATACGTGTAAAATCATATTTTATATTATTATAATTATTGAGATGTTGCAATATGTTTGTTTTCAATTACCTCATGACGGACTGTTACTTGACATGTTACTTGAGTAGGTGCTGCGAAAGGACTACCTTAACGATTCGATTTAAGATTATTGTGAAATATTACAATAAAACAATATGTATTGTATTTTGTTTTAAGTTATTAAATGCGTTATAATTTATTATTCGCTATAAGATCGACGTTTTGATTTTATTTGCCTTAAGTTTCAAAAAGATTTATCCTCTTCTTATAATATTACACAGGAATTTTCTATATTTAATATTTTGAAGATTAGGGGAACGTAGAGAAGGAATGTTTTATTTATATTTGCGAATAAAAAGTTTTCTGTTGTTTTGAAATATGAATAGCCTTGATAAGGACTGTTTCGCAGTGATCTGCTAATTCTGAAAAGAACCGGTTTAATCCTGGAAAGGACTGCTACGCATGAAGTTGCTAGCCCTAAAAAGAACAGTTTCTTAGTCCTGAAAATGACTTTTTAAATTAAATTTTTAAAAAAAGTCCCGCGAACCACAATGCATGCTTCGGCACGAAGAATTAAATTTTCTCGTACGCATTGAAGCATCGGTCCATCGACAGTTTGGACAGATATTTGTATTCTTATCAATTTCATGCGTAATAGACTTTTTTAGGACTTAACAACGGCTCTTTTCAGAGCAAGCAATTCACTGCAAAACAGTCCTTTTCAGGACTACTAATATTTCAAAACATCAGGAAATTTCTCATTTGCAAAGATAAATAAAGCATTCCTTCCCTTCGTTTCCGTAATCTGCAAAATATTAAACAGAAAATTTTGTATAACGTTATAAAAGGAGGATAAATTTTTTTCTTATAACGGAAAATCTCTCTTTATTTTTTAATACTCTTTAATATTTTCTTTTAAGCATGAGATTATTTAAACATCTAATTGTGTTAGAGTAAATTTCTTTTTAAAAATTTACTACTTCTGAGTAACTGGGCAAAACTCGTAGAAAGATTTAATAAGTGCTTCGTTTTATAATTTAATTTCAGTTAATGCAAACATCTAACGAAACGGATTGTTTAGAAAATAATTTTTGTACTGTAAAATACAGTTTATTTTTTGTACTTGTTTGAATTTTCATATGTAAACTTTCATACGAAAGTTCTATCCGTTATCAAACTTTTCTATAAGAAGGTACTTCTGACAGGAGTAACAAGTGATTTTTAGCAAAAAAAATTATTTCTATTATTATATATACAATGCATAAGAATATTGCATACGACGTGACGCTCGCGAAGCCCGCCTCGCCGCCACTCCGTGGCGGCGGCGATTAGCCTTTGCGCGCGTCGCGTGCAATACATATTCTTGCGCATTGTAATACCTAATAGAAATAATTTTTTCTTGTACTAAAAATTACATGTTACTCCTATTAAAAGTACCACCTTACAGAAAATTTTGATAATGGATAGAACTTTCGCCAAGACTATCAACATATAAAAATTTGAACAAATACAAAAGTAAACTGCATTTTGAAATACAAAAATTATATTTTAAACAATCCGTTTTTTGTTAGATGTCTTTCGTTAATTAAAATTATAAAATAAGGCACTTACAGAATTTTTCGAAGAGTTTTGTCCAGTTACTCACAATCAGAAGTAATAAATTGTTTAAGAGAAATTTACTATAACAATTAGATATTTAAATAATTCCATACTTAAAAGAAAATACATAGTGTAATAAAAAATATAAATATAGATTTTTTTAATGAAAAAAAAGATTTATTCTAAGTCATAAAGAACGTTTACCAGATATACGATCTTTTTGAAACTTAAGGCAAATAAGAGCAAAACGCCGATCTCATAGCGAATAATAAATAATAACATATTTAATAACTTAAAACAAAACACAATACAAACATTTCTGTCATAGTTTAGACCCTCTTCAGTGTAACATTTCTCAATAATCTTAAATCTAATCGTCAACAACGCATGAATAAAAGCCCTTGCACAATGCCAGGCAACAGGCAATAGGAACAGGAAATAACAAAAATTTCGTCAATACAAACCTAAAAAATTCGAACGCTATGAATGGTTGGCAGCAGGCAATAGGCACAAAATTTCCAACGTGACGGAAATTCTGTGTCTATTGCCTGTGTCATCGTCTATTCTGCATAGATACAAGGTTTTTCATTTCTGTTCCCTGTTCCTATTGCCTGTTGCCTAGCATTGTGCAAGGGGCTTAAAAGTGAAATGTTATCATATTCATAGGTCAGCGGAGAAAAGGTTGAACATTTGTTAAATCACGTGACTAACTGCTGCTTTTTAAATAAAAAAATATTACAAGATTAGCTGAAACTGGAAAAGTTTTTTTATAAAGATGTAAATTTACTTACAGACAGTGTACTATCAATCTCGTGATAATTTACCGTGTCTCGTTCCAGTAATGGAACAATGCGTATGAGTTAAGATCAGCGTACGGACTGAAGGTCTAGGACCTAGGTTCAAGCGCAAGGTGAAATGAGTACACACAAATAACATAAAGCATCATATAACAAAATAACAGTAGTAAATAAAAAATAAATTAATAAATAAATTAGTGGAAATCTTTCTAATGATCATTTTCTTATTGTCAAGAGACCTACAAAAATGGCAACTGTAGTCTGTTTGGTAAATATGCATATTAGGTCAAACCTCACCAATGACCTTGACCTTGACATATGTTGTCAAGGTCACCCTCCTGAGTGACCTTCAGAAGATTTTAGCCGGCGGTCATTGTTCGTTAAAAAGTTATTAACAAACAGAAAATTGAAAATATAGCAGTTCATTTGAGTATTGAAAGGCATAAACGACCTTGACCTTGATATATGTTGTCAAGGTCACCCTCCTGAGTGACCTTCAGAAGGTTTTAGCTGGCGGTCATTGTTTATTAAAAAGTTATAAACAAAAAAATTTGGTGGAAAAAATTATTTAAAGCAGTGAATGGTTGGTATATTGAAAGGAAAGTTATCTAAAGCAGAGAATAGTTGGTATATTGAAAAGTACATATATACACAATTTTATGTATTCGAAAGTGTGAATACAAGTATTCTCTGCTTTAATCATGACAAAAGCATGTTAAAGTTTTGTTAAAGCAGATAATAGTTGGTTATTGACAAAACCTATAGGTTAGTGACGCGCTTTACAAGTATGTGTTTTCTAAGTTGAAGCACATACAAAGCACACATTTGTAAAGCGCGCCATTAACCTATAGATTAGTGACGCGCTTTACAAGTATGTGCTTTGTAAGTTGAAGCACATACTCTCTATTCTCTGCTTTAAATAACTTTCCCTTCAATATACCAACAATTTATTGCTTTAAATAATTTTCCCCACCAAATTTTTTTTGTTTATAACTTCTTAATGAACAATGACCGCCAGCTAAAACTTTCTAAAGGTCACTCAGAAGGGTGACCTTGACAACATATGTCAAAGTCAAGGTCGTTTATGCCTTTCAATACTCAAAATAACTGCTATATTTTTCAAACTTTTTTTGTTTATAACATTTTAATAAACAATGACCGCCAGCTAAAACCTTCTGAAGGTTACTCAGGAGGGTGACCTTGACAACATATGTCAAGGTCAAGGCCATCGGTGAGGTTTGACCTAATATGCATATTTACCGTCTGTTTTTTTGTGAACTTATTTTTATTTATTTATTAGTGTTACTTTGTTATATGATGCTCCATGATATTGTCTCTGTACTCATTTTCCATTACGTTTGAGCATCGGCCTTCAATCCGGGCGCTGATTTTAACTCATAAGCATTGTTTTTTTACTGAAACCAGACACGGTAGATTATCACCGAGATGATATACTGTAGAGATTGATATTATACTGTCTGATAAGTTAATTTTACATCTTTATGAAAAAATATACAAATTGCTGCTAACTTTTCAATTATATTTTATTTAAAAGACAGCAGTTATCACGTGATTTATCTTATGTTTAACCTTTTTTAACAACATTAACGCCGAGATATGTTTTTCGAATATGATAACATTTCACATTTAATAAATAAAATGTTCAAGGACTCTCGAAATTTAAACAAACGATGTAAAAGGGCAATGAGAGTCAACGCGGTTCTCGATGCGTAGATTATTAGATTAACTGATTTTACATTTACTTATGCGTTGTAGATGATTAGATTTAAGGTTATTGCGAAATATTACACCGAAGAGAGTCTAAACTAACAATAAGACTAAAACGTTTGTACTGTATTTCAAGTTACTTGAATGCGTTATTATTTATTATTTGTTTAAGATCGGCGTATTGTTCTTCTTTGCCTTAAAAAGATTTATCTTCTTTTTATGATATTAAGTAAAATATTCTGTTTAATATTTTGCAGATTAGCGGAACGTAGGGAAGGTATGTTTTATTTATTTTTGCGAACGAGAAGTTTCCTGACGTTTTGAAATATTAGTAGTCCTGAAAAGGACTGTTATGCATGAAATTGATAGTCCTAAAGAGGACTTATTACAGTAAATTTTCGAAATGAGCCCCGTGAGCCTCAATGCATGCTTCCGCACGGAGAATTAAATTTTCTCGTACGCGTCGCAACATCGGTCCATCGATAGTATGGACAGCTATTTGCATCCTTTCAATGACTTCTTCGGGTGAAGCGGGCTCTGTTGCGTATACAATCTTTTTCAGATGTCCCCAAAGAAAATAGTCTAATGGTGTGAGATCGGGTGAACTGTTAACAATCAATATGAAAAGTATAATTAATGCACTTTTTTCTACATCCATCTTTCTCTCCTATCTTTATTAAAACCTTTTCTTACCGTGCTGGGGGGGGGGGGGGGGCATCTGATTGGTCCATGTTGCGCTATCCAACGACCGGGAAAACGTTTATTTAAAAAATTAGTAACGCCTCGGTACGCATGCGGTGGTGCCCCGTCTTGCTGGAAAAACATAACTCTTCTTTGTAAGAGAGGAATTTCTTCCAGAAGATCTGGTAGCCGTTGTGTTAGGAAATCAGCGTAAGTTTTTCCCTATAAAAGACATCTTTAGTATACATATTGATACATGTTGCGAATGCATTAGGAGATTTTTAATATTTTTACCGTCAAAATGTCTGGTAGAAGGGTGGGACCGATAACTCTGTCGCCCAAAATCCCTGCCCAGTAGTTCAGCTTCAGTAGTGTGTATACACCGGTTCTGGATAACTTGTAGGCGAGGGGGGAGCGGGGCGAGGGGTTTCGGCGGCGCGGGGTACTCCATGCCCGGTGGGCGCGGGGTCCGCGGGGTAAGGGGAGGGTGGCGGCCTACAGCGTGGGTCCGGGGAGGAAGGGGGGAGGGGTCTTAGGCGCGCACTTGTCGGGGGTATGTTTGGTAATTATGCATAAAAGGGGCATCCTCTCCGATTTGCTTGATTTTTTAATATGTTGTTGGGGATGTCTTCCCGAGTCATTTCATATATATATATAAGGGTCGGACTTAAATAGCTTCGGAGATACAAGCTGAGAAAGGATAAAAATAATAAATACAAAAATAAACGTTTAATGATGATTTATTCAACACTATCATTAGGAATCTGAAAGATTTCAGCCATTGCATCAAAGAATGCGGTAATCCGAGCGAAAACAAACCAATAGAGCCACTTTGAAAACATAAACAAACAGGCTGTACTACACAGGGACTGCCGCACTTCTCCGCATGCAGGGATGGGTATTTATATACCAACTATTCATCGTACATATAAATATGTACTTTTCATATACCACCTGTTCTCTGCTTTAACAAATATGTGCTTTCTAAGTTGAAGCACATACAAAGCACATACTTATAAAGCGCGCCACTAACCTATAGGTTAGTGACGCGCTTTACAAGTATGTGCTTTGTAAGTTGAAGCACATATAAAGAACACACTTGGTTGAAATCCTTCAGATTCCTAATGATAGTATTCAATAAATCATCATTAAACGTTTATTTTTGTATTTATTATTTTTATCCTTTCTCAGCCTGTATTTCCGAAACTATTTAAGTCCGGCCCTTGTATATATATATGAAATGACTTGGGAAAACATCCACAACAACATATTAAAAAATAAACCAGATCGGAGAGGGAGTCGCTTTTATGCATAAATACCTCCTTTCTTAGCTTGTATCTCCGAAGCTATTTGAGTCCGACCCTTATATATATATATGAAATGACTCGGGAAGACATCCCCAACAACATACTAAAATAACAAACAAATCGGAGAGGATGCCCCTTTTATGCATAATTACCGTATGTTTCTAAATGCTACGTCTTGCCCTGCATAAGCGATCATTGATATATTTTACGATCAATTATAGTAACGTTAATGTCCTCTTCACTTTTCTAGAAAGAGATGTTTATCCTAGATTATGTTTCTTTCAAGTATGCACATGCAGTCTGCATCTTTTTGCTAAAAAGAGCCCTTTGTTGGACCATGCCTTTGCGACTATAAAAAATAGCGCGAGCGCCGGTGACAGGCTGCTATAATTTACGATCAATTATCGCCGATGTTCTCTTCATTTTTCTAGAAGGAGACGTTTTATTGATGAGCGTGTCACCATTCGACACGGACATTTCGTAACCCCATTCGGTTAAATTTTTGCGAGCGCATACTAGTTTTAACCGTCGCGTTTTTCTTCATTTTTTCTAGAAAGGGTCGTTTTTTTTTGGAGTCATGTATTGTGCAGGATCCTTCGACTTATTATTGACTCACTAAAGTTAGTATGTCTCTACTGGACGGAAATTGGTCCACCGACCTAAATCTTTATTTTAACTTCTATGATTGTCTTCCACATGCGAAAGGAATAAGATCTCAAATGCTCTCCATATAATTATCATAAATAGTAAATGTCGTAAATGTCAAAACGCATTGTGTTCCCTACTCCAAAAATTTTTCTTGGCTGCCATGACTGTCTTCTTCATAGTGTCCAAGCCACCGAATTCGCACAGTCTTCTCAGCTTTTACACGGTGCAGTTTAAATTAAAAGTAGTTCAGTAAAAATTAAAAAAGTGAAAGCTATAAAAGTTACAAAAGTTGCAAAATAATGGAGGACAACATTACGTAGAAGAGTACATACAAATTCGATACCCAGCCAGAGAAGTAAGTATATTAAATACAACATTATTTAATATTAAATAATATTTCCTAAAAATGTAAACTAAAAAATATTTTTTAAATTAACGATTGTTTTAATGTTTACAGTGGATATGGGTGGGAAACGTGCCTCAACAGGAGGTATGGATAAGGAATATGGTGAGAGTGCGGATTCCTCGCGAGCAAGTGTGTATAAAGAAAAATGACATTTTCATATATTTATATGAAATTTTTTTCAATTTTTTTTTTCAGCCCCAAATACTCCGCGAGGATATCGAAATCCCGGGGTATATTAGCCTTGAGTGGCAGCGGTGGGTCCGTTATTTTAGAAATATTGACCAAGTGAGAAACGAAGAGATGTGGGATTGCAGTGGCAACGTAGACATCTTTGATTTGCAAAAATTATTTGGTGAAGAAGAGTTGATAGACGACGAGCAAGAAGTATGGGTATAAAAATTAAATATAATTCTCGACAAAAATGTAATTTTTTGAATAAATGTTTTATATATGTAGGTATAAACTTGTGTTCTTTCGTCTATCTTCTATTTACCGCCCTCTCTCTCGCTCGCCTTCCTGCCTATGTCACCGTTCGCGTTCTCTTTCTCCCGCTTGCGTCGAGTACGTCTCCCTTTGGTTCAACAAAGGGTATACGACCCGACCGTAACAGTAACCATTTCTCTTTCCCTCTCACTCCCTTTTGAAGAAGAAAAGAAAGAGAACGCGTAGCTCCCGAGCTACAAGAAATCAGAGCACAAATATTAAATACATATATAAAGAAACATTAATAACAGAAAAAAGAAACAATAATAAAAAAAGATAATAAAAAAAATATTAATAATGAAAATAAAAAAAAAACATTAATAAATAAAAAAACCTGCAGCAAGACTCAAACCAGCGATCTCGCGATAATGAAACTAACGCGCTGCCCACCGCGCCACGCTTTCAGTCAAATACTCGTACTTACAATTTTAACCAAATCGGGGAAAGAAACGTCTGGCCCTCCCCATGTAATATTTTGTTAATATTTTAATAATTTTATTAAATTTTTTAAATTTATAATAAATGGTATATAATCATAATTTAAATAGGAATAGAGGAGAAGGAAGTGGAAGGAAAATTAATTTGAAAGTTTCTACCGTGTTATTATACATTTATTTATTCATTAACCTACTACATCGTATCCCCATTTAAACAAGGGATCATATCAGCCACATACATCAATAGGTCTCTCCCACAAAGCATCATACAAATTTTATCTATAGCATACGCTATTAGTTCACATTCTAATATTGAATTTTTATCACAAACGCTGCGCAAGATTTTAGCGGCGTCATATTTTTCGGAAATGCAATATTTTATTAAGATACTTGCACATTCTCTACATTTCGCATCTACCTCTCTCGCTTGCGGTTCTAGCTTGAGGTATACATTATCGAAACACTGTTCGAGCTCAAATAGAAACAGTACGGTTGACGGCTTCATGTACAAGCATGTGTCGCGTAACGTAAGTTTCACAATATTTTCACCGCGCATTTTAACGAGTTCCATTTTTAGTTCTTGTATGGACAGCGATGAAAATGTGGTTGACTCTATAAGTTTTTCGATGTCCGTGCGTCTTTCCATGATCGTTGTCCATGTTCCATAGGGCATCGTGATCCGGTTTCCTCGGTTGTCGCCAAGAATCAATTCCACAAAGGAATTGCATGTAGGTCTCACGTTGATCCCAATGTCCAAATACTTGTAAGCTGTGGGTGTCAACGCGTATCGTCTGCTGAGTACGTGAACCGCACGACGCTCCGACGAAGTGCTGTAGAAAAAAATAACGCGATTAGTTTTGAAATAATACAATTCGCAAAAGATATAAAAATAGAAGGCTCTATAAATTAAAAACGAAACTTACTTGTTCTCACTCGATGGAGTTTCAGCATTGCGAATCGGCACGTAATAGTTCATGCGTATGCCGCCGCTGTTGCTGCTGCTTCCTTCAGCGGAATACATTTTCTCTCTCGGTTATGACAAGTGAACCGTTCCTACAAGCGACCGATACGAGACTGATCGTATAAAATTAACAGAGTATCTATACGCGGCAACACCCGCTCTTCTGCAAAATTACAATGTAATGGTGGTGGGGGATTAATGCTTCGCACAGTCCGCGCTCTGGAATTTAGGAGAGGGGAGGAGAAGGCACTTGACACTTAAAAAAAACACAAAGAACGCTAACATCTATCAACCATTAACAACTAATGGGAAAGAAAAAAGGAAAATAAAACATTGTAAAATTTATATAATTTATTTTTAAAAGATCACAATTCTCTCTGGCGTTTCAACCACAAGTTAAATATTCTTTAAATACATTTTGTAATGCGCAATTCTTAACACATTGCATAGCATTGACAACATCTAGATTATTTAAAGATTCAGTATCTTTGTAATCCGCATCCAGTCTCGACGACTAGGTTTTCTCTCGGATAATTCTCAATCAGATTTACCAGCCATTCTCATTTTTGACATCCCTTGACGTACACGAGAGTCGACATCTCGTCATCCTTTTCTGCACCAAGCACGACCGATATAATTAGGCGCTTAGCCATGCTGTACGGCACGTTTCCATCTTGCCATCGTAATCCATGGTCAATGGCACGATACCCTTATCTAGGACAATGTAACGATGATTTCATCAAAACAGGTGCAAAATTATAAATTTCACATTTTTTCGTATAGCGCCGATGCACGGCTGCTTCGGTTATACAGAGTAAATCCGCATCTTACCTATGTCTCCTGTTCGCATCTTCTCCCTCACTCGTCTATCTCTCAGGTGTTCTCTTCGCATTCCCCTTCGCATTCGCATATCTCTTCGTGTTCTCTCCCTCGGTATTTTTTAAATATTTTAATAATTTAATTTAATAATTATTGACTTCAATTCTTTTAAATGTATATATCTTACTTATTACAATTAATCTATACCTTACTAATTATTATCATTAAAAAATATAATATACAAATGGTAATAATGTTATTAAAATATTTAAATATATATTTAATTTAATAATTATTTACATTCTTTGATGCATATTATACTTATTACACTTAATCTACATCCTACCAATTATCATTTTTAATAATTGTATTACATTATTTTGCTAATAATAATAAATCTTACTACTAGGGAAGAAAAGCAGGAAAACAAATACATTAATAGAGTTAAGTACATTTTTTAATAAATTTGTTCTCATATATTTTACATATAAGAAACAAATTTGAAATAAAAACAATTTTTAAATTGTATTTTTTATTAATTTTTACTACACTTTGGGTTCACAAACATGCATTCCAAATAATATTTGTAAATTGAAGATATCGTCCTCACCGCTCTGCTCCCATATTAGCTCGTTAGCCTCGCGATTAATTAATCTGAAGTAGCGGGTCCATCTTCGTTCTTCATATTTCATACATCCGCGGATTCTTACGTCTCTGACGTCCTCTCTCGCTCTCATTGCGGTATGTCTCCTATTTGTGTTCTTTCTCTCGCTCGCGTACTCTCTCCCGTGTTCTCTCTCGCTCTCGCTCGCGTATTCCTCCTCACTCGCCTATCTCTCGGGTGTTGTCTTCGCATTCGCCTTCTCCATCATTCGCCTATCTATTTGTGTTCTCTCACTCTCATCGCGGTATTTAATTATATTAATATTGTAGTAATTTTAATTTATAATAAATAATTCATTACTAGGGAAGGAAGCGGAAAAAAGAATAATAAATATATTTTAAAAAGTAAAGGACATTTTAAATAAAATTTATTTTTTATATTTTTTACAAGAGAACTCTCTCGGAAGCAAACAAATTACTTTCCAGTAAAAGATATTATTCCTAATATTATCCATAAATTTCCAAGAAAAAATGAAATAACAAAACTTAAGAAACAATTTAAAAATAACTTAATTATTTTATTCTTAACTAATTAACAAATTTCTCATTTCTTCTGTTTTCTACATTTATATTAAATATAATTCTTCCTTTCACAATTTTCTAACAATCTCTCGAATTTTTCGAACAATTCCTCATAATCTAAATATCGTTCTACACATTCTCGACGCTTATGTGCAGGCCTTACACGCATTAGCACCTTCTCACAGTTATTGCACCGTCTTCGCGCAAATCCAATGGGCCGCCCTCGAAGCGCGTAGCACTCCTCACATAGTCGCACGCGCGGGGATAGCCATCTCACATGGCTGGACTCGAGTCCGATAATGCATATTTTAACAAATAAATATCTTAACAAATTGTAATATCGGTTGGGGTAGTCCCCGAGGCCGGACCCCGTCCAACAACGTAATCTGGACATCTGCTATTGGTGGCCTCATTTCTATATATTTAAATTTACAAAACGTTTTTTAAACCTACCGTACTGCCCGACGCGCGATAACCCGGCAAGCGGCAGAACAAACTCCTTGCAACATTATACGATGTGAAGGGCGTATGATGTACGTATGATGTACGGTCGATAATACATATGGTATCCCGCTCGCCAATAAAAAAGTATCAGGCTTGAAGGACAAAAAACAAAAATCGTGCAATAATGACAGAATATATAGGGTTTAGAGCAAAGATGTGCGCCCTGCGAGTCGACGGTAAGAAAGACACGAAGAAGGTCAAAGGCGTCAAGAGTAATGTTGTGGCCAGGTCGATAACGTTCGATGATTACACGCGGTGTCTGCACGATAAAATTGAATTGGCGCGACAGCAGTCTCTTATAAGATCAAAGCTGCACAAGGTGTACACCGTGACCGAAACGAAGACAATCACTCTAAATCCGTATGACGATAAGCGTGACATTATATTTGATTCTAACGAGACATTGCCATGGGGAACATTACGAAATGCCTTTATAGACAGAGAGAGTCAGACGAGAGGCTGACTGCGTTCGAGAAGGAAGTGCAAGCGTTACGGACTGCGATAAACGAGCTTCGGCATTCGATTACCGCTGAGTCAGAAACGACAACGAAACAACAATGGACAAACGGACCAATATCGGCTACGAACGATTAAGGGACGGCAACGAACGACAACGCACGGTCCAGGAACGGCTATCGGAGGGCTGTCGAGCGACTAAAGAACAGCTATCAAACAGCTATCAAGCGGCTAACGAACGGCTCAGGAACAGCTATGAGAAGCTAACAAACAGCTATAAACGGTTAGCGGACGACAAAGAACGGCTATAGTGTTTGATAGTGGTTCGATGAACTAGTTATTTCTGTTTATTGTCACTTCAATAGCCGTTCTTTGTCGTCCGCTAACCGTTTATAGCTGTTTGTTAGCTTCTCATAGCTGTTCCTGAGCCGTTCGTTAGCCGCTTGATAGCTGTTTGATAGCTGTTCTTTAGTCGCTCGACAGCCCTCCGATAGCCGTTCCTGGACCGTGCGTTGTCGTTCGTTGCCGTCCCTTAATCGTTCGTAGCCGATATTGGTCCGTTTGTCCATTGTTGTTTCGTTGTCGTTTCTGACTCAGCGGTAATCGAATGCCGAAGCTCGTTTATCGCAGTCCGTAACGCTTGCACTTCCTTCTCGAACGCAGTCAGCCTCTCGTTCTGACTCTCTCTGTCTATAAAGGCATTCGTAATGTTCCCCATGGCAATGTCTCGTTAGAATCAAATATAATGTCACGCTTATCGTCATACGGATTTAGAGTGATTGTCTTCGTTTCGGTCACGGTGTACACCTTGTGCAGCTTTGATCTTATAAGAGACTGCTGTCGCGCCAATTCAATTTTATCGTGCAGACACCGCGTGTAATCATCGAACGTTATCGACCTGGCCACAACATTACTCTTGACGCCTTTGACCTTCTTCGTGTCTTTCTTACCGTCGACTCGCAGGGCGCACATCTTTGCTCTAAACCCTATATATTCTGTCATTATTGCACGATTTTTGTTTTTTGTCCTTCAAGCCTGATACTTTTTATTGGCGAGCGGGATACCATATGTATTATCGACCGTACATCATACGTACATCATACGCCCTTCACATCGTATAATGTTGCAAGGAGTTTGTTCTGCCGCTTGCCGGGTTATCGCGCGTCGGGCAGTACGGTAGGTTTAAAAAACGTTTTGTAAATTTAAATATATAGAAATGAGGCCACCAATAGCAGATGTCCAGATTACGTTGTTGGACGGGGTCCGGCCTCGGGGACTACCCCAACGATATTACAATTTGTTAAGATATTTATTTGTTAAAATATGCATTATCGGACTCGAGTCCAGCCATGTGAGATGGCTATCCCCGCGCGTGCGACTATGTGAGGAGTGCTACGCGCTTCGAGGGCGGCCCATTGGATTTGCGCGAAGACGTGTGCAATAACTGTGAGAAGGTGCTAATGCGTGTAAGGCCTGCACATAAAGTCGTCGAGAATGTGTAGAACGATATTTAGATTATGAGGAATTGTTCGAAAAATTCGAGAGATTGTTAGAAAATTGTGAAAGGAAGAATTATATTTAATATAAATGTAGAAAACAGAAGAAATGAGAAATTTGTTAATTAGTTAAGAATAAAATAATTAAGTTATTTTTAAATTGTTTCTTAAGTTTTGTTATTTCATTTTTTCTTGGAAAATTTATGGATAATATTAGGAATAATATCTTTTACTGGAAAGTAATTTGTTTGCTTCCGAGAGAGTTCTCTTGTAAAAATATAAAAAATAAATTTTATTTAAAATGTCCTTTAACTTTTTAAAATATAGTTATATTCTTTTTCCGCTTCCTTCCCTAGTAATGAATTATTTATTATAAATTAAAATTACTACAATATTAATATAATTAAATACGCGATGAGAGTGAGAGAACACAAAAGATAGGCGAATGATGGAGAAGGCGAATGCGAAGACAAAACACCCACGAGAGAGATGATAGCGAGAGAGAGAGGAGAGAATACGCGAGCGAGAGCGAGA